>WEIT01021960.1:65934-87857 GCA_013389985.1 Dryoscopus gambensis
TATGGCTTGGCTCTGCCTGGAGAGAAAGGCACCGCTGAGCTAATTCGGCTTGGCAGCGGGGCTGGGTTTGCTGTAGCCACACACACAAGCACCGCGAAAAGCTGCTGCCTTTTTTTTTTTTTCCTTTTTTTCTGATTCAGCAGGAGCGTTTTCCATGTTCGTTTGGAAAATAAACTTGCTGGAGTTGTCAGGAGAGGAACAATGAGGAGCATGCACAGGCCAAGGAGATTTCTGCTCAGAAAAAGGCCAGGCCAGAACACAGGCAGCTGAATCTCGCTCTGGGAATTACAATCTTTTCTGTCCCTAAACCAGCACGGCCACGTTTCTTCCCCTCAGGAAGTGAAGGGGCTCCCTGTTGTACTGTTAATACCTTTGTTTCTCCTTTTAGTCCTTCTTTTTCTTTCCTGCACAAATATGTATATATTCATTTGAATAAAGCTCTTCTACAGAAGATTGAGCTGAATAATACAGAGCTGAGGTTCAATGGAGTTGAATTCCCAACTTCTTTCTTATCCCATGCTTTCTTTGTTAGGGCAAGAAAACTTGTTTAAAAGAAGAAAAAAAAAGGAAAACCAACTTTCAGGATCCTTTAACTTTTTCACTGCTCCCTGCAGTAATTAATATTTTCTTTGGAAGCAATTGATGACTTCTGATGAAGTCCATGGAATTTTATGCAAAACTTTATTTACGTAATACATCTTCCTGAGTGTTTTGTTGACTAAGTTTTGTTCATCTGTAGTCTTGGCTCATTAGTTCAATTCATTGTAATTATGCCCAATATTTATGGAAGTTTCTTTCCAGCCCCCTTCTTTTCCCCACCCTCTTCTCCAGTAATTGTTATTTAACCAGATCTTAGCTTTAATGGTTCAAAAGCAAAAGAACAGCTTAAGGAATACACTCTACTGGAGCAGTTTTTGTTTAGGTTAGCCATCTGTTGCTATTTTCCTTATTCTGGAAGTTAACATTTTTAACACTAAAATAAACACACACAAAACGAAGAAAAGAAAAGCAAAACTTCAGTGGTGTTTATAGTGAGGTGTTTATATCCCAGTGGTTTAAGAAGTATAAACACTGGCAACATCTGCTCTGAACTCAAAGGGTGTTTTAGAGATGCCTACAGATCTTCCAGGCCTCTGCCATAGTATTTATTTTATGAGTTGTGTCAGCAGTGATGGAGCTTGTCTTTCCAGGGACAGTCGCAGTAGTTACTATGTTGACAACAAAATGCCCTTGCAAACGCCATTTATTAGGATTTATTGAAGGCCACGCTTGAACCACTTATAAATTGATACATTCCTGAAAAGGACTTTTGAAGATGTAGGGTAAGATACAGATACATTGTGTGAGGGGAAAACAGGTTTGAAGTTTCAGAGGGAAGAATGATGGGCCTGTAGGCCACAGGAAGTGGATGGGTTCCTTATTCCTTTACATTCTCTCTTGAAACACTTGTTTTTGTTTCTTGAGCTGGTTGGTGTGCTGGTGAGATGTGTCAGTAGTGTTCTGTGAAGTTTACTGGTGGTTTTGCTCTTTCACCTCTGGCACTGGAACGATTTGATTTGCAGCTGCAGCCTGTGGGTCAGAGATGTGTTGGTACCTAAGAAATGGGAAAAGTTCCTCCACCATGAGCATTTGGCAACGCTTTAGTTCAGCATGGAGCAGAGGGGTGTAATTTGCATCCCGAGAGCAGTCCTGCTTGTTCTTGCCCAGCAAGAGTCACAGATAGCAATTTGTTATCTGTGAGCTCCGGGCTGCTGAGTTCGTGCCAGCCCTGGAGAGTCTTCCCTGCCTGGGAGGGGCTGGAAGCTCCCGAGAACCTCAGCTGTGTCTTCACCTCAGTCTGTTCCTAAACTGTGCCATTCATGATCACACGTGGAGATTCCAGCACGGAAACGGTGTCCAGGTGCTGTTCAGGTCATGGAACTCATTTCTGATGTTGCCTTCCTCTCTGGGGGAAGAGAGCACATGGTGATAGCGTGGAGGGCTCTGCCCTGTGGGCAGCGAGGCGTCCCTCTGCTGGGGCTGGGCTGGGAGTGGGAGAGCTGGAAGTTCTCCTATTAACTGTTCACATTCGGCTCTGCAGCTGGAACCTGACCTGAGGTTGTTTTCTCAAACACGGGATGAGTTCCCTTTATTTTTTGTTGTGAGGTTGGTGTAACACTGGCGCAGATTCTCCAGAGAGGCCGTGGAGTCTCCACCTTTGGAGATACTCAAATCCCACCTGGAGCCCTGAGCATCCCGCCCTGGTTGAGGCTGGCTTTGAGCAGGAGGTTTCTGGATGATCTCTAGAGGTGCCTTTGTAGCCTCTTGGAAATTTCTGCACGCTCATGTAATTAAAACATCCAGGAAAAGGATTATAACCAGAGATGAGGGGAAAGAGCTTTTGAAAGGGGGTCCATAACTTTGGAAGCCATTTCCTTTCCTGGAGGTTGGTTGTTTTACACTGATAATTTGTAGCCTTTTGAGGGTTTTCTTAATCTCGTTACTAGCTTTGAGCCCCCATGATGCCCCATGGTAATCTCAAATCCAACTGATGCTTTTGGAGGAAAATCTGAATTTCAGTGAGTTGGTGGTTTTTTTAACAAGTTGCGTAAAGAAGACATTTGGGTTTTGTCTCCCTCCTCAGTGAAAGAAAATTTTTCAGTCATTCAAATGGGATTGTTTAGTCCTCACCAAGGGAAAATGAGTTACATTCGTGGTGATCAACCATTTCAAGCAATATATTGTAATATATTTGGTGCAGTACGAAAGAAAAGAAGAAATAATGGGAGAATTGTTGCCTTGGCATCTGGATGCTCATCCTTACGTGAACACATCCGATATTCTTCTACTCAACATTGCTGCCAGTGATCAACAATGGCCAGTTTAATGAGGAGTGCGTTCATAGCATTGTTTCCCTCCTAATGAGCTCAGAGACATCAGAGAGCTCCTGGGAGCCCTGGCTGAGGTGCAGAGGCCAGGGAGCAGCGCCGTTCCGAGGCAGGCTGCCATTCCCTGTGCTTGCTATCAAATGTCAGGCACTCGATCCGGGCAGGTATTCAGGGCTGGAACATCTGCATCTTGTTCTGTGGTGGAAACTCGCTGAACTCCAGCTCCATGTTCTCCCTCAGCCGGGTGTGTGAGGTAATGGAGCGCTCAGAGTTAAACCAAACAGAGCCCAGGTGATCCTGCTCTTTGACTCCGGGGCTGTCCAGCGAGCTCTGGCTCCTGGTTTCCCACGGAATATGCATGAGGAGGTGCAGTCTCCAGGCAGATTTGTTTCATTCTGTTGTTTATCCGAGGGAGTGTACAGATGGTGGTGTGTTGGAAGGCAGATTTCTGCATTCCTTCCTCTCTCTCTCTCTCTCTCTCTCTCTCTCGCAGTTTCAGATGCTCTGGGTTATTGCTGCATTCTCAGGGCTGGAACTGCTGTGCTGGGAGAGGTATAAAGAAATGCAATAAGATGCTAAGAAATCCCTCAGGCATGTTACGAGACTTGGAGCACTCAGAATATATGCAGAGTTCTCTGGACAGTCCAGAAGACTGGGAATTTTTTTTTTATTATTATTTTTTTAAATGAAGAAAATTGGATCCAGATTTCTAGAAAAACACCCCTTTTTGGTTTCAGGACAGCTTTCATTAGTTAGTGGCATATTACATAATTATTTCACTGACTTCCTGTAACGCTGGAGCGTTGCTTGGCTCGCAGAGCTGTGTCCTCCCAGGGCACTGCAAGGCATGCTGAATATGTGTCTGTCTTCCCCAAAAGGCCACTTCAGATGTTTGCTATCAGAGGCACAGATTCTGCTAACTTCATTTGCTTTTTAATGAAATGCAGCGTGTTTTGTTAAGTTCTAAAGAAGAGTTTCCATCAGCTCTCTCTGCTGACCTTGCGTTTTTCTCTGCGTTTGTAACATCAGTTTCTCCTATTAACTCCAAAGTTTGGGTTAGTTTCTAAATTTATAAAATTACTTTAGCACTATTCTTCTACTAAGAATTGGATAAGAATCTCCTTCACGGCGAATTAAGTGTTCTTATTTGTAAGGCAGTGTAAAATTTCTGTTCAAAGCCATGTAAATTAAGATGCACCTACAGAATGTTCCCCATTTATAGAACTTTCTGTGGGTTTTGCTTTTTCAATCTCTTTCATCTTCAGGAAAAAAACAAAGAGCCCCAGCTTCACAGTTGGGCTTTTCTTACTCATTTCCTCCTAGCATGAAGTTGGGAATATCCTCTTTAGTACTGACATCAAAATTCAGTTTATTTTCCTCGTTCATCAAAGGCAGGATAGATTTAGGTCATACTTAACCTTTTTTTTTTTCCCCTGGAGTTCTGTTGTTCTCGCCCTGGATGCTAGTTCAGCATTTGTACTGAGAACTCAAACAAGGAAATTAAAAACCCAAATATAATAGAGTGTTATCCCACAGCTTTCAGTAGATAAGATAGGCAGCATATTTTTTTCCTGAGATAAAAGGTAGTGAGGTTTGTAGCAGTAAGTTGAATTCTGTGTTAATGAGCAATTTGCTTAAAGGCTGTAACTTGTTACTCACAAGTCAAATTTGTTACAGTGCCAGGTCTCTTTGGATATAAATCCAGGGATTTTAGGAGACATTGAAAAAGCTTAAATTGCTCCAGAGTTTGAACAATGCACTGTATTGTATGGAGAGCTGTTAGAGAAAAAATAAAGCTTAAACAACAGTCTTCATTGTGTGGCATCTAAAATTATGAATGAAAAAGTTCATCCATATGTATTGGCTTTGCCTTTTTTAAATATCTGCTTTGCATGAAAATAGTTGTCTATTAATTTCTTCTTGAGGTTTAATACAGATGGGCCTTTATATTTGATTTGGGCTGAATAGACTACAGAGTTTGAACATGCTGCATGCAGACAGAGTGCCAAGCAATTTAGGAAAGTTGTTTACCCTAACAATAATCCAGCAGGACAGAGCCTATAATTTCTCACTGATAATAGCGTGAGGTAGTGGTGAACACAAGTTCCTGGAGGAGTGTTTACAGAAATGGCTTTATACTTCCTCCGTGTTAAAGAACCGCGAGGGGTGTGGGGTTGAATTTAAAGAATTCCTTCTTTAAAGCCAGCCAGTTTTTCCTGCAGCCTGCAGCATCTCCCTGGAAATTGCTGCCCAGATGAGCACGGGTGGCTGCACACACTGGGGCATTGTTTGTCCCTGCTCTGGGGAGAGCTGTGTGATGAGGCTGGGGGGCGGCAGCAGTGCCACGAGTGCCACCAGGCTCCCTCTGGATTCCCCGGAGGCAGCTTGCCCCTGGTGCTCCATCTCCCAGATTTTTTAGGGACCTTCTCATGCTCAGCCTGTCCCCACAGCGGGCTCGGCGGCGTGCGGAGCTCGGGGAGCGCTGGTGTGTGTCCTGGGAGGGATGGGGCCACATGGATCCTCCGGGGCGCTGAACAGGCAGCTGAGCTCTTAATTAGGGTTATCTCTGTCCACTGGTAAGCCTCGTGTCACAGATGGATGGAGCTGGAAGAGGTTTGGTCTCAACAGCAGGAGTGGTCTGGCACTGATTGTAGGGTAAGGCGAGCTTGGGGGACTTTGGTTCTCAGAATCACAGAATATCCGGAGTTGGAAGGGACCCACAGGGACCATCAAGTCCTGCTCATGGCTCTGCACAGAAATCCCAACAATCCCACCCTGTGCATCCCTGGAAGTGTTGTTCCTGGAGCTGTGGCAGCCTCGGGGCCGTGCCCATTCCCTGGGGAGCCTGGGCAGTGCCCAGCACCCTCTGGGGGAAGAACCTTTCCCTGATCTCCAACCTGAACCTGCCCTGGTGCACGTTCAGGCCATTCCCTTAGAAAAGGTCATTCCTTGCTAAGAAACATCTCAGCGCAGCTTCTTGTGCAACCTGGAAGTTGAGGTACCTGGCACCACCGCAGCATTGGCTCCAGGCAAAGAAAAAGTCACCCAGAAACCTCGGTGAGGTGATGGGATTTCATCAAAGATCTTCAGAGATCTCTTTTTAATAGGAATGGCAGTCCTTAAATCTCAGAAATATGGGTGGTGAGGACAAAAGCGTGAAACTGAGGTTGGAATCATTCCTTATCTAAGTTTCACAGCACTGGTTGGTTGATATCAGATTTTTTTTAAACAAGAGTTTAGAATGTTTCCTTGCCTGAATTTCATGGCACTGTTTGGTGTCAGATTTTTTAAAATAAAACTTCTTTTTCCTTCTCTTTTAAACTTTGTTGTTGCTACTGTTAAAAGCAAGAACTTGCCAGACATAGCAGCACTCAGTGCACTCCAGCTTTTCCCCCCGGAAACGTTGTGTGATGCTTTGTGCCTCATCTTAGTTTTGGAGGAAGAGCTCATCCACAATGTGGTGTTCACAGATGGAGGCAGGTAATATTTGGGCTGAAGTGGAATGTTGCAGCCGTTGTGGCACACAGGGAGGAAGGAAAGTTGCCTTCTGCAGGCTGGTGCCAGCTCAGTTCCCTCCCAAAACCCGTGCCTCCTGTCCTTTCCTAATTCCCCTTGCTACAAGAGTCTCTGATTATTTAAAGACATGTTCCTTTTCACTCCTCATCAGCTGGGAGTGTTCCCTGTCAGCTGTGAGAACCAGGCATTGTAGTGGATAACTTTCCTCCCATTCTTCCAAACGTTGCTAGCAGGTTCCAGGAAATATATTTGCTCTCCCAGGAAAAGTTTGGAACCGGTTGTGTTTAAAAAGCAGTAGTTTTTCCTGGAAACCCATTTGACAGGGCAGGCATGGAAACCTCTCAGCACTGCACTCTCCTGCTTTGTGAGGCTAAATATTTATTTCTCAGCGTGCAGAAATAGGGTTTTTTTTTTCCTTTATTATGGGTTGTAGTTAGATGTGAGAGGATTTAGTAAATAAGCCTACCTCTTTTTTGCCCAGGGTAGGAATGGCACTGCTGTATGGGAATATAAACCAGTTTGGAACATTTATTATGTTTTGTTTTAACTCAAAATGCCAGAACAGCAGATTGGCAATAGCTTTTGTAGTTACAAAGTGCCCAGACATCTTTTGCATAAGAAGAGTGAAACCCAAAGGCGCCCAATGGATCTTTCTGAGTGGCTGTTGTTCTTCTGGGAATGAGTGGGTATTTACCTCTTTTACAAATGGTATCAACACGCTGTGCTTGCACTTTCAATGGCATTGAATCCTCCAATTTTCTTATTTAATTGCTAATGTTTGGTAGGTCTCACTTCTGAAAGTAAATTAAGATATTTGTGACTAGCAGGTTTGGACACTTTCAGAGCAGAACCTTTCAGAAAATTATGGTTTCTTGACTCCAGATGACAACACTGGAATTGTTTTCTCTGTGATGCTCTGCTAATTGTAATTAAATGGCCCTATAATGAAAATTAAAGTTGTTCAGGCAAGAGGAAATTATTTCTATGAATCTAAATGATCTAGGAAGATGAGCAAATGCCAAGTAAAATAGGACTCTTTAGTTGTTGTGTTTATATTCTTTGGACAGCAACATCTTCTAAAGCAGCTCGACAAAACCTGCTCTTACCATATAGAAAAAGAACTTGACACAACTGTGGCACCTCCTTTGTGGTGCTTTCATCCAGAACACATGAAATGAAGACGGGGTGAGGGAAGTGCTGTATGATTCATATAGGACAAGTTCGAACTCAGCCAGTTCCTTGGATTTAGTATAAATATTTATGGCATTGAAGGGGATTTTTTTTTTTTAATTTTAATATTCTTCCTCATGCTCTGGATCTGTTTTAGATGTCCTCCCCAGACATCTGGTGTGCATTGGTGCTTGTTTAACCCCCACCCTGCAGTTTTCCTGCTGGGGCATCTCGGAGCTCTCGCAGCCGCTCTGTGGTTGGCGTGAATTAAATCTCCTCGGGCCAGCTGGGGGAATGCTGACGTGCACACTTTTCCTGCTGCACGCTCCAAAGCCAGGGCTGCAGCTCCCGAGGTGAACACTCTGCTCTTGTCCTGCTCCGGGCATCACACTGAGCTATTTACCAAAGGTGGCAAAAAGAGGAATTCCAGCATTTGCAAGGCTGTTCACAGAGCCCTGGCTGGCTTCTGTAGCTTTGAAAATGCTTCTCTCACTGATGTTACATAATCCGTGTATTTAAGTCAGCTCATCACAAAAAAACCTTAAAAAATTAAGTTATCTTTCTTTAAAAGCCCTTAAAAGTCCAAGTATCTAAGATTTTAACTGCTTTGAGGTACATTATATTTGCCTTAACAGCGGAGTTCTGAGTTTTCCTTTGCAGCACAGTAAACTGAACACTCCCCTCTTTGAGTTCGAGTGTTTCTCAATTGGTGCATTTAGAAACAAGTATGACAACAAACATTTTAATACTCACATTTGCATACATTTTTAATCCTCTCTGCAGAATCCTTGCTCTCACAGAAGCCCAGTTAATTCAACTTTTAGCCACCCGTGTGAAATAAACTGAACATTCTCCCTATTTACAGTGGGGGATAGAGAGCTCTAAGTGGCTGCATCACAGAAGTCTGGGATAAAGCTGGCAGCAGCACTCCAAGTGCCTCAGTTGGAACATTTTGCCATAGCTGCTAAACCTTACTGTGACCCCTTAGTAAAGAAAATTGCTTTTACCTGTTTGAGACGTGCAAATAAGATATGTAATTAATCAGCTAAGCAGATCAGAACAGTGAGACTTGGACTGATGCTGTAGGGACTTGATCCTTGCCTTGTGCTCAGCAGTCATGGAGGGGAAAGAGGAGCTTTTACACCAAAATGTTGTGACTTTGGTCCCTCTGTAGTGGACCCCACCCAAACGGAGGTGATGGATTCTCCTTCAGTAAACATAGTGCAGGTTTTTTAGCTGACAGTAAAATTAAGGCCTTGCAGACGATGCTGGGAAGAATTTGAAGCTCCCCTGTCTGTGCCACAGGACCTCCCCAGGTCTGTTGCTTTAGATCAGAGCCTGCTGAGCTGCATAAAAGGAATGTGCCCAGGATGCTGGCAGTTAATTTTTATATTCTCTTTGGAGGATGAGTTGGGATCAGAGACTTAATGAAACAGCAGTCCAGCTGTGCTCATGCAGTGCAAGCCAGGCTGAGCCCATTTATGACCTGAAGTGGTGCTTCCAAACCTTTTAATTAATAATGCAGTGTCTCACTGCCCCCAGCACTGCTGTTTGGTTCCATTAAAAGCTTCACAGTTAATACAGCCCCTGCTTAATTATGGGGTGGAACTTCTTAAACGTGTGATAAGGGGGTAGAGATCTGCAGAAATGATTTGCAAGTGAGATGGGGAAGGGTTTGACTGGTAATTCACTGGGGAATGGTATCACAGGAATGCAGTGAGAGGTTCGATTTGTGGCTCCTCTGGGGACAGTGTGATGTGAGGGGGGGGTCACAAGCACACAGCTGACATTTTTTGTTACCTTTGTTTTACCAGCCCATCTGCACTTCCCTGTCTTTTCTGGGTTTTGTCAGGATTGAATTGCTTCTGTTGCTCTGAAATAAAGAGAAGGAGCCTGGACTTGTTGTCAAAAGGGTGATTTGGCTAAGGACTGGTAGGTATGGGGCAGGAGGACACAGCCCTAATTAAAGGTCTTTGAGCAGCAGAATGTAACTTCGGTACTGCTCACCCCTTCCAACCCCATGACTGTCAAGATAACTTCAAAAATAAGAACCTCTGCTTGTTCTTGCTTTTCCAAGACTTCTGGAAAACCTCTCCTCAGTGCCCAGAAAACTGTGAGAAAGGCTGCCCAGCAGCATGTAATTTCTTGGTAGCAAACACAATCCCTCCTTCTATCTGCCCTGCCTTCGCTTCCCCTTGGAGAGAACGCTGGTTTGGAGTGACCCTGCAGCTTGGCCCCATAAACCACCCTCCTGCTTGTGAAATAAACAGCCGGGCTCTGAGCTGGCCTCTGCTGCCATCCATGCCTGGCACCGCGGGGCTGGCTCCCTCTGAGCCCTGGGACAGCCTCCAGCGATCCCAGCGCTGCTGCTGGCCTGGGAGGGCGTGTTTGAATTCCCATCCACCACCTTCAGTCCTTCCAGGCAGGAGTTAATGCCCTGGTAGCAGCGTTTTCACAGCTGAACCTTCTAGCGGAGCAACAGATTTCAAGCTTTTGTGCTCTCTGGTTACCTAAAATGTTTCTGTACATCACTTCATAGGCATTTTTCCCCCCCCCAGTAAAATTAATGTAGTTGTGTGTCATGAACCCAAGATTAAAAACTGCTATGTCAGAGGCACAGAATTAACATCTTTTTCCGCAGTGGTGGTGTGTGCCTGTTTGTTTTGGAAGACAGTCCTGACAGGAACAACGGTGATAGTTTAGGTTTTATATGTTGCTTTGTACCAGCACCCATAACCCTGGAGAAGTTATATGGAATCCTTTCATCTGTATCTCAGGAGCGGCTCTGTTCTCTGGGCTCCTCTAGAAGCCTCCACAAGTTCTTGGTTATTAAAACACTGCGTGAGAGCAGCACCTGAGGGAGTGTTGAGGTGTGCCTCAGAATAATACAAATCCAGAGGGCTGAAGGTTCTTTATCATCCACCCTGTAGGGCTTGTGCTGAGCTGAATTTGCTTTATTTCACTGTCCAAGGCGGTGGCTGGGCCCTCTCTCAGCCTCAGCAAAGCCCTGCACACGAGGAGCTGGCACGTCCTGCTCATTTTCCATGGCCAGGGCATGGTCAAAAGGCGATCTTGTTTCCCTCTGAATGGCTGCTGTGGTTTGCTGAGGATTCCCAGGGCTCCAGTGCCCTGCACAGTTGTCACTGCTCCCTCGCTCCCCTCTGCAGAAGGGATTTTGGAGCCCGTCCTGAAGGACAAAGGGATTTTGTTCTCCACAGTGGATTCTTTGTGGGAGATAGGTTGGGATTGTTCTGCCGCTCAGTGGATTAAAATCTTGGATATTCTGTCCAGCGTGGCCCGAGGGGCTCCGTGTCCCTCCCGTGGGAGCCCGTGAGGCTGCACATCAGGTAGCAAAACCAAATGGAAATCCACCTTTTTCCTGTGTTCCCTGGGCCAAATGTGATTTTTTTCCTCATTTCACTGTGGTTTAGGAAGAGAATTTGGTCACTTGGATGCAGCTCCCTGGGATCCCCTCAGGGAATGGGCACCCAGGCCTTGCACCCAGCAGAGTGACCCTGCTTTATTCCAGATCCACCCCAAAGGCAGCACCCGCCTGTGCATGTCTTTTACTAACATTTTAAATACATCTGCTTTTCTGTTCATGTTTTAAAGCATTTCTAGCCTCTCTTGGGGGCCATTTTACCTTCCAGGTAGGGAATATAGGGAAAAATAAAATGGGAATAAAAGAAACATTGCTGGAAAAGTGCAATATCAGATTTCACAGCTCTTTTAGAAAGCTCATTTTCTTGATGTTCCAAATTTTTCCACATGTAGCAAAGGAGAATAATGTGAGAAAAGGTGTTCAGAGCATGTTTATTTTAAACTGCAATAAAAGCTTGTAGTACTTCTAAAAATAGGCTCCAGTTGAAATAAGTGGAATATTTTTTTTACCTTTCTATTGCACCTTTTGCTTCAAATCCTTATGAAGGAAAGAGTGCACAAATTATTGGATTTACTTTTAATATGACCCCATTGCAAGTGAACATCTCAGAATTAATGTTTGAAGCATGGTTGCTGTAGAACATCCTGACTGAGTTTGTATCCACAAGGGACACTGAATACCCAGAATTTAATTTGTGTTATGGGATCCTATCCATGGAATATCAGCCATCAGAGCAGAGGGGGGTGTTTTAAACCTGACTATCCACTAATAGAAACAATATCGAAAAACAAACAGAGGGAGGGTAGCACATATTTTCTCTTTAGGGGGAATTATTCAAACCTGAGCTTTCACAAATTGAATTTGTCTCTCTTTGCTATCACATGAAAATACAAGTATGAGGTAGGATTTAGTGCATTGAAATACTGCTCTAGTCCTCAGTCTAGCAATTTCTTCTGCTGTGACTTTGATTTTCTTTTGGTAGCTCTGGCTTTGATAGTTTCAGCTAAAAGACAGGCTGCTCTTTGATCAGTTTGGCTTTGCCATCTTTTATGTTACAAAGTCATTTAAGACTCACAGACTGGGTGACAAAAAAAGAACACCTAGATCTGAAATCAGTTTTGGTCTGGGAAACAACATCTTCAACATGTTGCCTTAATTATATTTCATTCACAAAAAAAAATTTTATTGATAATGTTTTCACATTTTCAATAAAATCACATTATCACAGGCATCTTTTGCTGCCCAGTAAAGAGGAATGTCATGTTGGCTAAGCAGAAAAGAATATGGAATTGACTGTTTTCTGCAGGAAATGTAGATGATTCTCCTCCCTTTGCCTTCCTTTCTCCCCTCCTGTGTTTGGGAGGCCCAAACTGCTGCCCTGGGCTGGACTGGGTAGCTGGGCTTAGCCCACAGCTTGGTTGCTCTCCGAGTAAACATAAAATGATAATTGTGCTGGTTTTTAGTCCCTCTTAACTGACTTTGGGTGGTTGATGCAGGTTTTTCCCGGGAGAGCTGCAGAAAGGCTCGAAGGCGGATTCCTAGGGAACAGCCTTGGGCACAAACCCATCCTCTGTCTGGAACACAGAGAAATCCTTTTCTGACGTGGATGTTAACAAGTGTTGTAGGCAACCCTGGTGTTATTTCTCTGGAGATCAGGGTAGTTTAGCATTGATTACATCCACGCCTTGCCTGCCAGATAACTGCAATCTTGTTTTAGCCACGGTTTGCACGAGTACAGGTACTCTAAGCAGAAGAAAAGAACATTTTTTTTCAGAGTTTTGTAAGAGTTACCTAAACGGGGCATTATCTTCGAGTGAGAGCTGCAAATTTATGAGGTAATCCCATGCTCCAAAGTTAGACCCAAGCCTGAGTTCATTGTTGGGTTGGAACTGAGCACAGCCTCACAGTCACAGCCGCTGAGGTGTGAAAGCTGCAGTTTGACGGAGGAAATATTAAGGAGCTCTGCCAGGCCACAGCATTAAAAATTTATTCCACCCTGCTTTCTCTGTGGCAAATCTGCTGCCCTTCTTCTTGCCGTGCCATCCATCCCTGCCTCCTTACCAAGGAGACTCCCTCAGCTGGGCCCTGCTTAGCAGAGCAGAGGGAAGTTTTCAGCCATTGCTGAAGTGTTCAGCAAAGGCTTTTTATTAATCTCATGTGTCTGTGAAATAGTTTGTGGAACTGAAGCAGCTCCCCAGCCAAGGCAGTGGATGTAGCAGTGCTGTTTTGTACAGCTGTGCTTTTACAGCGTGATGAGAGAGAATTTCAGGTGAGTGGTCAGTTTTTCACAGTACCTTTGGAGGAGCAAATAGGGTGATTTTGGCTCGGGGAAGGCAAATTTGCCATTTTCTGCCTGTTGCACTGTAGTTCTTGGTACATAACAGAGCATTTTCAGACCTATTAAATAGAAATCATCTCTAATTTTGATTAACAGTATATTTTTGGCAGGATCCTCAAGCGAGCCTGCTGCAGGCTGCCAGTGATGCTGCTGTACCAAATTGTGGCTCCTTTGTGAGGCTTTTGAAGGGCAGAGGAGGAAAGTGGGTGGAGGTGATTGAATGCAGAGGTCACTATTTTATGTCCCTGCCTGCAGTGTGGAGCATAACGTGTCCCTCCTTGGCAGGCAGGGGCAGCTGGAGGAGCCAGCACAGAGCAGTCACTTTAATCGCTGTATTTTGGTTTTGGCCATGGGTTTTCTGGAGTACAAATCTCTGCACAGTGGTAGCCAGAGCTTGGTTCCAGGAGTAAGTGCTTTTCATGTGTTTTGTAAACGGAGGAGAAGAGGCTTTTGCCAATTTTTCTCCTCATGTGTATGTGACTTTCTGGTTTCCTAAATTAGCTTTTTGTTATCATAGCAGAAAGTCAGTGAAATATGTGTCAGATAAAGGAATCAGTAAGTTGGCTGCTGAAAGAGATCTATCAATTATAATAAAGAGTATTTCCAAGATCTGATTTCTTAGCAGCATGTTTTAATCAGGCTGTTGCCATTAATACTTAATTTTTTTGCTGTTCTGCAGTTTGCTGTTTTATTATGCTCTCCAGATAGGCCTGTTTAATGTACTCCAAGGGAAATACAGACTGCTGTGACTCTGTTTACAGGGTTTGATATACCAATTCCCAGAATTAAGTCTTATTTAAGCTCATCTTAAATCATATCCTCTGTAGAAGCAACCCAGAAATAAAGTAGCGGTGCAGAATGCTGGGTTTTGGGATAAGAGATTTTGTTTGTTTGACTGCGTGGGGGTTGCAGAAGTGCTCAGCAATGATATAAATAATATAATTTGTAATTCTTCTTGGGATGTCTTCCACGGTGACCAAAGATTTCCTCCTGAGGTGAATGAATGGATTAATTCGTTGTCTTTGGTCAAGCAAGCGAAGCAAATCTGCCTTGAACTGCACACTTTTAAGGTTGCCTGCAGCCTGTTTCACACAGATCTGATTTCTGGGGCATTCCCCAGTGCCAGGGCTATCAGTGCTCTCCCACTGCACAGTGTGAGGTGAATAACACCCCGAGCAGGCAGCTGGCACCATCTGCACGGGGGCTCTGGTGCTGCACTGAAATTCGTCCCTGTCCATAACTTGTTCTGATGACTCGTTGAATTGAGTAATTTGTGGTGACTTCCCTGCTTGGTATTTGATATCTCAAATCATGTGACTATTTTTTTTTTTGTGCATGAATTGGAATTTTTATGCCATTTATCCCAATTTATGTTGGCACAGACTGGCTTCTATGTTTGCCATAGTGGAATGAAACATGAAATAGTTTAAAAACTTGTTCCAATCTATTTGTTATTTAATCTCCTAATGATTTTTAGAATGTAGGGATAGAAAATAAAACAAATTTTATTTTATAGTATCCTTTTCACATCTGTATTGCTTTTGTGAAGATCTTGGCTTTTCAGCATGTGCCATGAAAGTAAATTTTGATCTTGAATCAATAGAAAAACCTACCCTTGAAGATCTTCGTGTACTACTTATTCCTGGGAATTTGGCCTTAAGAACATGAGGCAACTCCTTTCACTAATGAAAGTTTGTCTGCAGGTATTGGAAAATGTAATTAAAGGTGTGATGCCCGTTAATTAAGGTCTGTTAAATGCTCTTGCCCGTGGTTTTTCATTATTAGAGTGGCCTGAGGTCATGGTAATTCAATCCAAGGCCTTGAAGGTGAGGACCCTCATGACAAACACCGCAACTGAAGAATTTTAAATGGCTTTTTTTCTGAAAGTTAATAAACTTGTCAAGAATTCAGTCTTGTGGATGAATCCATCTGTCAGATGCAGAACAGAAAAGTAAAACGGGTGAGGGCAGTGCCGGCACTTTCTTTTGAGGAGTTTTATTCTAACCTGCCTAAGGTCTGCATCATGTCAATCTTCAGCTGGCGAGACAAAGCCTTTCATTTCTGGGTTGTAATTAATGCTCAGACTTTGTGCATTAAAGGCAGCCAGCGGGAGAGAGGAAATGGGGAGGGGGATAGGGTATGGCAGCCCCGGCTCCGCGCAGCCCGCCCCGAGCCGCTGGCTCACAGGAAGGAAGCTCGCTGCCAGAGTAGTGTATATTATTTTTTTCCCACTCTTTGGTGACTCCTGGAGCTCTGGGACATATCTCAGACTCCTCTGGTGTCTGGCTCTCAAGGCGCACTTGTGCAAACACGACTTTTGCTGCTGCGGTGTTTGCTTGGCGCGGACGTTCCGCTGGGGCCGCGGCTCCCGCTGGCCGCAGAGAGGCGAACAGAGCTGGACATCCCCTGTGTGCAGAGAGCTGGCCCGGGGCTGGGAAGAGCCCTGCTGGCCTGACAAACATTTCGTTTGATGCGAAGCACTTGGAGCTGAGGCTCCTAAGCAGTTAAAATGAAGCGCATTCCTGCTGACTGCATGGGCTGGTGTCAGCCGAGAGCAGAGCTGCTCTATAGGCAGACACTACGTCACGGTGTTATCTTTGTTTAGCTTGTCTGTGCTTTATCATGTTGCCCAACAGTTTTAATAAAAAAAAAAAAAAGAGAAGGAGGAGGAGGACCAAAAAAAAAAGAAAAGGACTAGTATGAATAGTTGTAAGTAGAAGTATCTGAAAGCAGCAGATCTGGAGTGCCTTCCACCAGCTGCTGACTGAAACAAAGAGGAGCATTATGAGAGGCACAATAAATGTGTTTGCTATCTCTGCTCTCAGTTGCAGGGCAGACACAAGCCGTCACAGTAATGAATTTTGAAGCCTGGAGTTTGGAGTTGGGGAATTTATAAAACACAGTTGTTTTATCAGAGTGTTGTCTTGCCAGCTGTGTGATGGGAGTCTGGTTTCCATGGAGTGTGGTCAGCTGGGGGAGACAAATCTAGTCCCTAAAACAGCATTTGGGGCCGTAGTCTCCTCTGTGGTTTCTCTCTCTCTGCTTTAAATTCACGTTTGGTAAGGAGGAAAGTAGTGGGGAAGGAATTCTATTTAAATGAAGAGCAGTTTTAGCCCTAATCAAACGTGCAGGCCCCATGAGAACTCACGGTGCTGTGCAAAACCAGTAGAGGAACATGCATTTTATCCCCCTGAACAACGTAAAGAGATTTTTCCTCTTGACTTTTCCCGTTATCTGAACTCTTGTTTGGCATTGTTCTCCTGCTGGAGTGGGCAGGGTGGGCTGTACAAATTGTCCTGTGAGAGACTCTCACTGCTCCCACCTGTTCGAAGTTTGGTTAATTTGATTAAGTTTGGCCAGCTGGCCCAGTGGTGCTGGTCAGATCCTGGTGTGTTTAGCTGAAGGTCTTGGTGTTCCCTGCATAATCAGGAGAATGCATTACCAAATTGGATAGGCTTTAATTAGAAGCCCTTCCTTTCTTAGCTAAGTTTCTTTAAAATAGGTTTCTTCCAGCATACAATAACATTTTTATCAGATTTTATACTCAATTTGAATGTTAATATATAAATGCTGTTGTTACCATACGAAGAAGAAATGAATTTTTTAGTTTTGAAATAAAAAAATCCCATTTTGGTAATCTTACAGTATCAGGTTTTGTTTGAGGAAAAAGGGCAGATTTCTAATTTACTGAACTGAACAATATCTGGAGATTTCTGGGGTTTTGTAAACACTCAAGTTAGCTTTACATGGGTATTTAAATTGCCTGTGTTCCTGTCAGGAGCTGCTCAGGAGTCAGTAGGAGTTAGGTGCCTCCATGGAATTTGTAATTGCCGTTATGGAATTTGGTGTTGGAGTCCCCAGCAGTGGTGGGAGATGCTGCAGGGAGAAGAGTGGCTGTGCGTGGGTGGGAGCACACAACCCCCAGCCTCAGGTGCTGAAAGCTTTATCTTCTGACATTGGTCTTAAATTATTCCTTTTCAAAGACAGACGTGAGGGAGATTCCTCACAGAGAGGAACTGGTGTGATGTGGTTTGCTTTGAAAGTTCGGAATATGAACACTCTGTAGGTGGGGGTTTCTGTGGGCAAAATACAAAGGCTGAAGGAAAAATGCACAAATTTACGGATCTGAAGACAATTTCCATGAGAGGTCATGTTGATGAAAGCTTCTCTCGTGGCACTGGGGTGGCTTCTCAATTAATGTTTGGTTGGTTGGAACAGGAGAGCTCTGGATGTCTGTCCCAGAGCATTTGCAGCAGGGCACAGTTTTTGCTATTTAGAGCTGAGATGGAAAGTTCCTATTTCGATTTGGTGCCAGAGTCTTTAATAGAAATCATGGCTTGTGGTGTATTATAGGTCAGCGTATATTTGCTAGTTTATATTATGCTGACTAAATTGGCAGAATGCTTATTTTTACTGGTAAACATTCAGGAGGTTTTCTCCTCACTCCGTCTTTTTCCAACAAAATGTTATTTGTCGTGTGTGGAATTAAGGCAGCATTTTATAAATCATCTGCCCCGGTGATGATGTGAAAATGTGTGGTGGCACACAAAGATTTCCATTGTCAGGTACCTCAGGGCTCTAGATGGAGTTAACTTGGGCCTAATTTTAGGTCTGGAAATTATGGCTGTGTAGAAAACAAAATGCTTCTGGCAGTGTAGGAAAAATACAAATTTCAAACTCCAGCAAAAGCAGCTGTTTCAGGGATATTACCAGAATAGTTAACCCTGGTTAATTTAGCTCCTCTCCAAGCCCCTGCTGGAGCCCCAAAAGCACTTTTTAAACATCTTTAAATCCCTATGAGGTCTAAATGTGACCTGTGGCTGTGAGGATGGGAGTTCCAGTGAAGTCCACACGTGGTGAAGTGCAGCGCTGTGCTTCAGGCTGTAGGAGCAGTGAGACATTTAATTGAAATGGGAAAAGCTGTGGTCGCGCTTTGACGCCTGCTTAGCAACGATCTGTCCATGTGCTTGAGCACAGCCAACTGTATCATTGCTGGAATTATTTATACACAGCTCCCATATGCTGGGAATGGCTTTTTCTGGGAAGTGTTAGATTATATAAAAACTTGTCATCTACTCAGTCTGCCACCAGTTGGAAATTAGCGTTTCTGCGATTCTTCTGCTGAAGAATTGTGCTCTTTTGTTCGTGGCTCCAAACATAGAGAAAGACATTTAAGGACATACTTTAAACTTGCATCAGCAAGTTCCAATTCCCCCCCCGATTTTTCCTTTGCATAGTTATATACCAGACAAGCTTGTTTTGGACAGCTCTTTGTAAAGGGAATCATCTGAGAATCTGAGCGTTTATTCAGTTTTAGATCTCGAATATTTGGCATTAACGTGAACTGTAGCCCTGGAATTTATAACCGCGACCATAAGAAGAGGAACAAAGCTGATTTCCCTGTGAATAGTCATGGTTTGCAGAGTGAGGTAATCGCAGCCCGGCGCTGGGACTGCAGCCCGTGGGGAGGAATCTGAGTGAAAAAGCTGTGGCAGAGATGGGTCAGTTCAGCCTTTTGGATCACCCGGGGTGAGCTGCCCCCTCTCCCGCTGCCTCTTCTCCCCGCCGGTTCCCGCACAAAGTGCGGCTCGCGATGCCTCGTTCATCCTGGGGGCGCATCCCACGCGTGCCATTCGGGAGATCCTGGGGGGGATTTCGGGGGGCTGATTTTGGCTGTGGTCCCCGCGGTGCTGACTCGCTGTCTGTCTCCCCTCGAGCAGGTGAAGCGGCGCTGAGAGGGGAGCCCCGAATGCAGCCCCTGCCCGTGTCCCCCGCGCTCAGCAACCACCGCACGGGCCCGCCGCCCATCAGCCCCAGCAAGAGGAAGCTCAGCATGGACCAAGGGGACGAGGAGCTGGACTGTGAAAACGACCACGTCTCGAAAATGAGTCGGATGTTCAACCCGCATCTGTAAGTGTCTGTTCGCCTCTGTTCCCCCCGCACTGAACTGAAATCGTGTCCTGGCTCAAACTTTGCGCTCGGTTTTTGCCTTTGTTTCCAGCCCGTGTGGGAGATCTGCCCAAGAGCCGCCGCGATTAGATGGGTTTTCTTGTTTTCTTTTGTTTTCGTACGGCGTGAAGTAACAGGAATTAGCTCAGCTTAACTATTTATAGCAAACCATAACGTATTCACCTTGCGATTTCTGGAGCATTGTTCCCTCGTTCTTTGTAGCGCGCTGCTTTCACTTCCCCCGATTCTGAGGCTCTCTGTGGCTGGGGGTGGGGAGGCAGCAGCAGCAGCAGGAGGAGGAGGAGGAACACGAGTGCTTTGCATTTTTCTGAGGCCAGGAGCTCTGAGCCAGCTGCTCCCTGGGCTGCCTTGACAACTGGGCAAGCGGCAGTTGTTGCTAAACATTCCTGCGGGGATTGCGCGGCTCTGACAGGCAGATGTGGAATGCGCCGGCCAGGTAAGGCGTCGGTGAGCGAGGTGCGCGTGTTGGGCAATCATCATCATCGGCAAATGCCGCTCCCGCCGTGCGCTCCTTCCTGGGAATGCGGGCCCGGCTGGCACTGCCGGCAGAATTCCTGTCATTCCTGCCTGGAGGAAGCGGTGGAGCAGCCTGTGCTCCTGTCGCTGCTGCCTCAGCTCCTGCAGCCCCGGCATTCCGCGCATTCCGCGCTGCGCTCTGCAGTCATGAGATGTGGACGGAGGGGTTTATCCTCCCATAAATCACCGCCGCCTTACTCACAGGCTGGGCCCGCAGTCTGCAGCCTTGGAATTTGTTACAAATCGGGAATCCGGCGCTGAAGTAATGCAAAACAATAAAAGCTCGCTTCTCGTTTACAACATACCTCCTCCTCTCGCCGAAAAAATTAACTATTTATAGCCTTTCTCTGGGGCCAGGAGTGCTTGGAAAGAACCAGGCACTGCGTTTCTGGGGCGCACATGCATGACACAACCGAGGAGATTTATGGCATTTTTGAAATGTTATGTAACTTTATGAGGGAAAAGTGCGATTTTAATTTTTTTTTCAGGCTCATTTTCTAGTGATGAAATAAAGCGCAGCTGGCAGTTACATACATTATAACACTTTATACAGCGGAGGCCATAAAAATAATGAAGTCTGAACCAACAGACTCATGTGCAAGGTTCAAAACTAAAAGATGCAGGCAGTTATTTCATGAGATCCCTCAGCTATATGCTAAAGCTGTCTAATATTTTCCAGTGTCACACATTTTTATGGTTTTGCTCAATAGATTCTTTCTTTGAGTTTGTATATGAAACGTGCATCTTCTTGTAATAAAAAGCACTGGTTTTCTGTCCAGGGTTCATGTGACTTAATCTGTTTCAATTAAACCATCTGCTGCAGATGAATTACAATCTAAAATAGCATCCATGAGGCCATCTATTCTGCTACTTTATTTTGTAAGTTTGATCTGGCCATACAAAAATATGCTTTCAACGGAATATTACAAAAACTCAAATGTTTGTGATACATCTGAAATAGCTGAATGTCCATGTATTTCAGTTGTATCAGGAAAGTTCACAAACATTCTCTGAATTCCACTCTCATTTCCTTGCCACTGCCTCCAATTAAGTTATTTTTTGACTGTTTTTCATATTTTCCCTCTTTTTCGGATTCTGACATTCTGGTTTAATGGTGGAAATTGATACTCAAACCCTGTGGATCTGTCCTAAGAATTTTGGTTGGGAGATGGTAAGTGTGTTGTGGGAAGCAGTTGTGTATTCATCCACTTAACACCAACATCTTGTGGTTGGAAAGTAATTAAATAGGCCAGGAATTGTGTGTTTGGTTCATTATAAATGGTAGAACCTTTTGTCTGCAATTTGATCTTAACTCTGAGGTAGCAGCACCCCACTGTGCTTCACTGGGAATGAATCCATTCAAAGCCTTTGCGTGTGTTATTAGAAATCCAGTTACGTCAGCCTTTTGTTTGGAAACGGAGTGCTTGAGACATTCCCTGCTCAGGTGTAATTCCCTGAAGTATCATTTGTGAGCTGCACTTGGGTATGTTTACTTTTATCGTGGAAAAACACAACTATTGCAGTGCAGTCTCTGGAGCAGAGTGAATCAAATGCCCTGGCAAGCCTAGCAGGATCCTCGAATGTGTAATGGAATTTCTGTGCAAAGAACAATCTGTCAAAGGTGGTTTTTCAAAGGAGAGAATTCTCAGCGTTAGGATACTAAAATATACTTGAGAGCTTGTGGATGAATTTTTTTTGAAAAACAGCATGTGACATTGCCTCCCTTTCAAATACTTCCATAGCTTCTGTGTTTTGGGGGTGATAGAAGCTGTGAACCCCCATAAACTCCTCAGTTGGGAAGAACAAGTACTTCCAAATTAAAACCTAGCAACAGGTAATATGGAATTCCCTTATTTGAACTTCACACTTTGTGGTGTGTGCCTCAGGTGCTTTACTTGAAATGCATTTACTGAAGTTAAATCTTGCCTAGGAGGTGCTTTTGGCCTCGTGGTGCTCTGTGGAGGAGAAGGGACCTTGTTTTGAGGCTCGGCTTGAAACACGGCCTTGTTTTCCCGTGAATTCACTAAAACCACCGTGATTTACAGCAGAGTGATGGGGAACTGGGATGATACGAGAATTCTGTTGTGGTGCAGGGGCGGGTGGCTCCGGCCTGAGCCCTCCGGGGAGCGCTGGGGGCGGCGGGGCAGCGCTGCCGGGCACGGGG
>WEIT01021960.1:88681-107638 GCA_013389985.1 Dryoscopus gambensis
CTCCTGTTCTCCTTCCCGGGCTCCCTCCTGTTCTCCTTCCCGGGCTCTCTCCTGTTCTCCATCCCGGGCTCTCTCCTGTTCTCCATCCCGGGCTCTCTCCTGTTCTCCTTCCCGGGCTCTCTCCTGTTCTCCATCCCGGGCTCCCTCCTGTTCTCCTTCCCGGGCTCCCTCCTGTTCTCCTTCCCTGGCTCCCTCCTGCTCTCCTCCCTCCCTGCCTTCTTCCCTGGCTCCCTCCCTCTCTCCTCCCGGGCTCCCTCCCTCCCTCCTTCCAGCTCTCCTCCCCGCTTCCCTGCTCCCTCTCTCCCTCTTTCTCTCCTTCCTCTGTCCCCCTCTCCTCCCGGGTCCTTAGCCTCCCTCCGGGGCCCCCTCCTTCCCTCCCGGCTTCTCTGGCCGGTTCCCTCCCTGCCCGCGCGTTCCCTCCCCTCCCGGCAGCCGCGGGCACACAAAGGCCGCCTTGTCCCGGCCGCCCCGCCGCCCTAAGAGTCCCGAGCGCGGCCAGCGGGCACAGCGCCGCCCCTTCCCAAGAAATGTCCTTGGGAATTCATCCGGGGACCATTATTTTTGTTCCCGTGTGTGGAGTACGTCAGCCTGCAAGTTGGCGTGTGGGGTTTGTTGAGCGGGCTTGTGCATGGGGAATTTTCTCCTTGTTCCCCTTCGGTTTGGTGGCATTAGGATTGCAATGGCAATTCTTTTCTGTATAAAAATCTTCCTACAGCAAAATGTTCCCAGCTGCTACGTCTGGGGAATAATTGTCTCTTGCTTTCTGTGATACATAGTTTGGCTTTTTCTTTTAGGAAAGAAAGGTCTGCACATGAATAAGTTACTTTAATGTGTATCGTGTAAAATGATGTGTAGTTTGAGACTCTTCAAATTCTGGGCTGTGTCTTCACTTTTGTTACACTGAAGAATGATGTCAATCCCACCCAAAACACTCCTGAAGTTGACCTGTACCACAAGTTTTTCACCATGAATATCCAATGGTGTTTGCTTGCTTTAATGACACTGTGATAGAAACTACTGGGGCATCCCTTAAAAAATTGTGCCTTAAAAGTTACCTGTATTCCAAGACTGTGGAATAATTCAGGTTAGAACAGAGCATTTCATCCAACCTCCTGCTCAGAGCAGGCTCAGCTGCTTCTTCATCAAGCTTAGAGTTGCTCAAAGGGAGACATTTTGAGTAAGATCTGAAGTATTGAAAGAAAATCATGTCCCAGTTGTGGAGGAACCTGGCTCCAGCAGGGCTTGAAACGATGCAGAACTGGCTCTCAGAGGTAGCGTGGGAGTTGTCAGAGAAGCTCTTTGCTGCAACTGCTGCTCCTTGGGTTCCAAACTTCATGTGATGTTGAGAAATACGTTTTCACTGTCATTTTATTGTGACAAATTGGAGTTGGGAAAAAACCCCAGCACACAGTTCAGAACACCCAAAGTGTCTCTCATCCGCCGAGTGAAGCATCTTCACCCAGTCCTCGGCACAGATGTGCCCTTGAAGGATTTTGGGGTTCACCTGGGGCTCTCAGAGCAGTCCTGTTGGAGCTGAACTCCTCAGTGGAACTGAGGCAGTGTGGCTCTTGTTGATTATGTGGATAAAGGATCACAGAGCAGGTTTCAAACTGCTTTTCCTGATTGATTTTTTTTTTCTTTTCTTGTATGCATTGCTTGAATGATGGAGTGAATCAGACATATTTTCTTATGTACTAAAGGAGATCACACACTGCATAAAATTATTCTTGTTGTTTTCCAGAAACATACATTAAATGGAACCTTCAGAGAGACTTTAAAGAGCCACCGTATCTGAGTTAATATTTAACACAGAGTTTTGCAGTTCGTAGCCAAGGGGGAATTTCAGAAAGCACTCCAGTCCCTTTCAGTTGAAGCACACGTGAAAGGTTTGTTAGGAACGGTTTCAGGGCTAAAAGCAATTTGATTGATAGCTTATCAGTACTTCACAAAAAGACCTATCTGTCAAAATTTGGGTATATGTGGAGGTACTTGAAAAACCAGGCAGTGTTAGCTCAGGTGTCTCCTCCGCTTGCAGACAGAAGGGGTTTGTTAGCCAGCTCCAGATTTCTGCTTTGATATCATGTTTTCCACTTTAATTTTCCATCTTTTGTGGAGGAGCATGACCCTTCCATGGTGTGGCAAGGCTCCAAGCTGCCTCTTGAGGGGAAAAGCTGTGTTAGCGTTGCATGGAGGGGTTTGATCACCCACTTAGGGAAGGCATGCGGGGTCCTGTGCACTCAGGGATGGAATGAGAACCACAGAATCACAGAACATTCTGAGTTGGAAAGGACCACAAGGATCATTGAGTCCAACTCTTAAATGAATGGGTGTTGGATTTTTACCCCAGGGTAAAAGCAAAATTCTACATTGTGTGAATCATCCTATATCTACATGGGGTGAAATTCAGCACCATTCCAAAAGCCTGATATCTCAGCAAGAGGCAAGAAAAGAACCAGTAACCTTTGCAAACATACTCTGGATGTATATCCAACCCCATGGAAACAAAAGTTTAATCCTACTTCTTTCTATTTAACCATTTTCCCAGATGTTTCCTGCAGTTTGACAGATGTGCCTTTTACTAGAAAGTTGTGCTCTTGAGAATGAGAATGTTGTGGACACGGTTGCTATAGACAATGAGTGTGTGAGGGTAAGGTTTGGAATAAAACCTTGCATTAATTTCTGGTTGAATCAGTAGTTTTGCTCCCCGGGCTGGCGGTGCTGGTGCTGTGGGATGGCAGGCGAAGCCTTGGCAGGGTCAGCTCCTTGCTGCAGCATTGCCAGGGGCTGGCAGACTGATGGAATCCCCAAATAATGATCTGGAGGAGGAAGCTGAGGGATCCCAGGGAATCCTTGAGCGACAGGGCAGCGGTGCTGGGCTGGGGGTTGTGGGATGCCCCGAGTCTGGGCTGTGCAGGGCTGGGGCTGGGTTGGTTTAAGGTTTAACCCCAAAGAAAGAGGAGGGGAATAAAAGGCCTTTGCTGGCATTGGGGTCTGAAGGGTTTGATCCCAGTGATGGCATCGCCTTCCCCAGAGGGAATGCTGCGGAGATGGATCCCATGGGGATGGATCCCAGTGTGGGGGGACACCTGTGTGGGTGGATCCCCAGGTGATGGCTGGGTCCTGTGTGGTGGGTCCTGGTGTGGATGAATCCCCAAGTGCCTTGGTCCCACTGTGGATGGGCCCCACGTGGATGAGTCCCTGCGTGGGTGGGTCGCAGAACCACGGAATATTCCGAGTTGAAAAGGACCCACCAGGATCATCAGGTCCAGCTCTTCAGCGAACGGCCATGCACGGACTGAAGCCACCACTGTGGTGTTGTTGGGTGTGGGTGGGTCCCGTGGAGATGGATCCCGTGTGGATGGGTCCCAGTGAGCCGTGTGGACAGAACTGGCACAACTGATGTTCTGCTGCCCAAATGATGCTTCGTAAACCTTTGTCATGTTTTTACTCAGTAACTGCCACAGTTCACAAACCAACACCTTCAAAAGGGAGTGAAATCCCCAAATGTTTTTGCTTGTGATTTGCTTTTCTAATTAAGTCTCCCTTAAACCAGAAGCTGCTTTGTGAGGAGACTGTTGATTGCAGAGTATGGGGGGTAGCTGGGGTGCCTGAGCTGCAGAAATGCCCTCTAAAAACTCAGCTGCTGCTGCTGGGGTCCATTTGGTTACCAGCTTTTCACGGAAATATTTTACTATATTGGTCTGAATAGCTGTACAATATACAGTGAAGCTGTTACTGTATTTATAGTGCTTCTAGAGTTTTCGGTAATTCAGATTTTATTAGCAATTACAAACAGTTTCAATAAACTTTTAATGAAATGTTTATTCCTTCTTTAAAACAGCCCATGAAAAAAGTCTAATTTCTTAAAACCAGTTGTTTAAACACTGCTCTTGGTCTAAAGACATGAAGAGCCTGGGGTTTTGTGAGAATTTTTGAAGCGTCTGGAAGTGAAATATTGTAGCATCTCAGCTTTTCCTGCTTCATCTCAGCTAATGTTACAGTGTGTATCTGATGGATAGAGACCATAATTTTAATTTTAAGGATCCCGGGCCCTTTTCCCTCTTTCTCATTAGACCCTCTGAAGCTGGAAGGGAAGGCTGTGTAGTCCCATTTTCTCCTGGCGATTTGGCACAGTCAATTCCAGCACTGTGACCTTATTTTCAGAGGCTGGCCTGTGTTGTTAAAGCTCTTACCAAATAAACAGGCCAATGCTCGTGTTGTTGATGTCTTTTACTTCCCCTATCATCTATTTGAAGAAAATTATTAATCTGCTCCTCTGATGTAAAACTCAACCTGATGCAGTCTTTTAGGTGGTAGAACTAGGTAAAATCCCACAGACTTGTGAGAATTTGGGGTTCATGGATTGATTTACGCTGGTACTCAGTTTTATAAAAACAGTTCCATGACAGGCATGGAGTGATGATCAAAAATCCTTTCTCCCAAATAAAAAAAAAGTAGAAAATATTGTGAGGAACAACCCATTGAATCCTCTAAGAGCGCATAACTGGCATTTTTTATTTCCTTTAACAGTGCTGCCAGGTTTCACCACCGAGTTTGACACCAGCAAGTTTTCCCAGAGCGTGCAGGACAGATTGGAGTGTCCTGGCAGTGCTGAGTGCACGTGGCTGGTCCTGGTGCCCTGGGCCCTGGGCCACTGCTGCATTTAATGTGCAGCCTTTCCCCCGACACTGCCCCGTGCTGTCCTCTGGGTCATCATAAATAGTTTTTACAGTATTTCCCAGTGACTGGGTATAAAAGGCTCATTGCACGTGCCAAGTTTGACTCCAAAAGGAGTTATAAAAGCTGCACGTGACCCCTCTGATGGATGGGTAGAATGCAGGAGGAAATGTGTGCCAGAGGTGTTTGGGTGGGCACGGCAGTGAGTTCAAATGAATCCCTTCACAGAATCTGTCCCTCTGACCTTGGAGCTGTTTCCATGGAAGCCTCCTTGCTCTTTCCCTACACTCAGGTTTTCCTTCCTGCTTGTTAGAAATTTGGAGTGTCTCTTTTACCTCATGTTTTTATCATTTGCTCTCTTGGAAATTGTCCCCTCCAAGTATCCAAAGTGCCTCAAGCACTTGAAGCAGCTCAGAGTTCTGCAGAGATGGTTTTAGCTTCCTTTCCAGCAGTGATTTGCTGTTCTAGATCCCATGCTGTTCATCCCGGTGCCTGCAGGATCCTGCCTTGCCCCCCAGCCGTGAGCATGGACAGGCTCCCTCTGCTTCTCCAGCTTTGTTTGGCTGCCTCAGGTGCCTCAAACCACCCAGGCACTGTGGTGGCTTCTGCAGATTCTGCTTCTGAGCTAGAAAGGAAACCTTAGTTCTGAGCTGGACTGGCAGCTGTAGGATGGAGCTTCTGGCACACTTTGATAGTCTGAGTTTTGTAGTTTTGCTGAAACTGGCATCCAGAAAAATGCTCTCCAAAGTGCAGGAGCAGCATCTCCCAAAGACAGACCGCATCCTCTGCAGGGCCTTTCTCAGCTCCCCAAATGCTCACATCTTCTGTCATTTGCTCTTCACAGCCAGCAGAAATAGTTCTTCCATGAAGCGTTTTTCTCGTGTGTGGTGCAGGATTTTCCAGAGGCAACTGGAGCCACTGTTCTTCTTTGAAGAGAGAGTTATGGAGAGGTGGCTGAATAAATCTCAAAGGGCTGGTTCCTTGTCCTGTCTCCTTTCCAAGAACTGCTCTGTTCCTAGGTGGGAGTTGGGACAAGGAAGCCAGAGATGCCCTGTGGCAGCTGAGAGGATCCAAAAGTTTCTCCTCTTGGACTGATGGGATTGGTGGGAGGCTGAAAACTTTTTGTCCTCAATCCTTGAAAAGTAAGTTGGACCTGATGGAAGCTCAGCTGCCGGTTCCCACCTAGTAAGAGTTAAACAAAACTTTGAAGATGTGAGAAGGGGTTATGTTTATTCTCCAGAAATCACTGTGCGTTTTAGGAAAGTTTTTATGATTACTGCAATATTCATTTATACCTAGACACTTGTTGTTGTGGTAATACTGAAATGCTGGAGCTTTCTCTTTTTCTAGCTCCACTTTTTGAGCCATTCATGATTTTTAAAATTTTCTTAACAGGCTAATTCATATTAAAGCTACCTCAGCAGAATTAATCACAGCACTTACCATTTCAGAATTTTCCTGTCTATTTATTATAAATTAAAATTTTCTTTTTCATGTCTCAGGAATGGCCTCACATAAAGGCTCTTCAAAAACTGATGGAAGTTTAGAATGAGCCATCAGATGTGCCAGGCAAAAGAACACCTAAACATAGGAATTGGTGTAGGTTTGGAGTTGGAATATGTTTGGATGTGAACAAAGCAGCAGCAGTGCAGAGCAGAGAGATTAGTGAGTCATTTATTCCCCCTTTTAAAAAGAAGTTGAATTGCAGGTAACCTGCAGTTTGCACCTATTGCTGTAAGGTAACTTTGTCATTGTTTCTGCATTGCATTTGTACACGTATTCTAGCAGTGACAGAACTTTTAATTTAATAAATCCCTGAGTTTTGCTGTTACAAAGCAACCAGTGCTATCTTTTAAAACAGTCCTGTGAGCGTTGGAGCAAAGATGGCCAAACATTAAAAAAAGAATGCTGTGAGAAAAATGAGTAGGATCTGAGATTGTGTTAATTGATTTTACTGTACATTAGATGTAGATTTCAGTTTTGTTGGTTTGGCTCTGGACTGAGGTCTTACATCATGCGGTTCTCTTGCATTCTTTCATACTTGTGAATATTAAGGCTTCAGGAAGGGAAATCCATCTGTATCGGAATATTTGTGCTTGGTGCAGGCTGTAATAGGACACTTCTTTATGCATTTCACAGCTTACTGATTTCTTTCTTCTACTGTGACATCTGTTCTGCTGCTTGATTCCATTTGCAAGTAACTGTCTGGTCCAAGATTTATCTCTGAAAATCCTGTTTTGGTGAGGATAAATATAGAAAGTCTGACTTGTGTTTGTTTATACGTGAGATTATCCTATTTCTTTTCAGTGTTTTTTCAATGGTTTAGACTTACAGGTCTTTTCTTTGAGGGAGGGTATTCGTTATCTTTCTCAGGAAACCATATCTGGTGCCCAGGTTCTGTGGCAGGAGTGATTCCTGCAAAAACGAGGATCTCTGCAAGCTGGCTTTTTGGGATGCAGTACTGAGCCAGAAAAGGAAAAGGGTCCTCAAAGGAACTGGGAAGCACAAAGCTGGCAAAGTGGGGTGGAAGGGGTTATATTTGTAGATGACAGTCATTCGAGAGGGCATTGGCCTGCTTGGACTGTTTTTTCATGTTATGAATACTTCAGATAATTGGCTGACACTCAGAGCAAATTGCTGCTACTTTCAGGTTTTGTCGGGGTTTTTGTTTGGTTGTGTTTTTAGTGAATTTGTATTGCTTAAAAAATTCTTAGTAAGGAACTCTTAGGATTTTGCCCTCTGGAAAAATATAATTGTACTTTGAAATATCTCCTGAAATTCTAGTTTTCCCACCTTGCAGTAATAGAATTAATGTGTGCAAGTAGATCCTTCTGCAGGAAATGATGTTCATCGTGTGGAGCAGATATTCTGCATGAGTGGGTTATAAATCCTTAAGCAGCCTTTAACAAAGGCAGCCGCCCTCTTTCAGACTCACTGAATAAAGACAGTAAAAGAAGTTGGAAAACAAATATAATAAAGATGCTGAAAATACTCAAATCCTATTGGAATTGGGTTGCAGAAATGAAAGTTTGCTCTTAAGCAGCGCTCTGCACTCTGTGTATGCGAAGAAAAGGGGGTGCTTGTTCTTTGTGCGGACAGCCACTGGCAGCCAGAGCCGCGGTTCTGCCGAAGGGAGCGTGAGCCGTCTGTGATTCCTTCCCTCGGAGGTACAGCAACGCTTTTGGCAAGAGTTCCGCGAGGCTCCGCGGGCTGGAAGCGAGCGCAGGCAGAGCCGGCCCCTTCGCTGGGCCTCCCTTTTCCCTTTCCCCTTTTCCCTTTCCCTGCCGCAGCTGCCAGGGGCCGCCCGGTGCTGCGGGACGGGTGTGAGTTCCCCCCTCGCGGTGCCAGCGAGCAGAACAGCCCCGGGTGAAGGTTCTGCAGCAAAAAAAGCTGGGAACAGAGGGCTCTGGATACCTTGGGGCTGCTCCGAGCGGGGCTGGCACGCCGGGATGTGCGTGGGCTCGGTGACAGCCCCCCCAGCGCATGATGCTTGGTAAGTGCTGGATGCTGCACTGGGCAGCTGCAGGAAAACCGTGGCTGCTTTTCACGGCTTGGAGAAATCCACCGCAGCTTGGGGTCGTGTCTGATTTTGCTCAAATCCACCTGGAAGTAGCTGGGATGCCTGCGGGTGTTAGCAGGGAGGGAGGGTGGTGGGCACGGCTCCCAGGGCCTGGCTCTGCTCTGGGCTCACCCACGGGAATCGCTGGGTTTTAAGCCCTGGAATTGCACTGGCATCTCTCCCACTGCTCATGGACTCAGGGCTGGTAAAATCTGCTGATTTCTAAGGCAAAGTGGAGGCCAGGGATGGCAAAGCTGTTTGGACAGCTGGATTTGTTTGTAGTGTATATTTTTAAGTTCTTTCTCAAGCTTGGTCAGAAATCATTCTTTGTGATTTTGGGCCCTTATGTTTGACTTGAGAGAGGCATCTCTGAACTTGTCCAGAGTTGAGCCCATGGACTTGAGGGAAATATGATTATCTTCACACACGTGCAGTTTTGATTGCCCCTTCAGATAGAGTCCCTAACAGCAGAACAAGAATCATCATCATGATGATAATAATAACAACACCAACAACAAATTTTCCACAGAAAATTCTTTTTTAAGTGATATTCTAAACTAAATTGCTTAATAACGTGAAATTGATGAATGCCCTATAAATAATCTTAAAATTGTCTGAGAAGTGGAGTCAGGATTTGCTATTTATGTGTGACTAGGAGGGACTCCCAAGTGCTGCTGTATTTTCACGAGGGCAGAGCTTTCATGGTGCTGTCCTACATGGTGCTGGAACATTTCCAGCTCGGCTCAGAAGCAATAATATCTGATGTGGAAGGAGAAGCTTCAGGTGTTTTTCTTTTTTTCCAGACACTGTAAGAGTTGAAAGTGGATGAATTGAGGAGAGGATTTTTAGGGAGTGGAGCATAAGCAGTTCCCTGCCCAGAAGAGGAGTTGTTCTAATTTAGGAAGAGGGAATTATTTGCCTACAGAAAGGCCTGGGGTGTGGTCTGCTGAGATTGCTGAGATAACTCAATAATTTTAGGTGTCTTTAGGGAAGGTCTGCCTGCTGTGCTTGTTCCTGGAGACAAGTTGATCTCATTGCCCAGTTTTTTTGGTCCCTTCTTCCAAAAGTCTTCCGGGAAAATTTTTGTTGTGTTTTTCTGTGTTGTAATTTTTGTTAGGATTGAGTTTTTGTTTTTTTTTTTGTAGTTGTTGTTGTTGGTTTGGTGGGGTTTTTTTGGCAGAAAAACTACCAGTTCAACAATATTTAGGGCTGTGACTCTTCATTTAAAGTGAGGGTGAGTGAAATAAGCACTGTTGTGTAAAATGGAAAATTTATTTTGCTTGGGAATTTCAGTAAGTTTGTTCATCAGTGGTCACTTGACAGCCCCACCCCCCAGTAAATGCAACACTAAGTTGTTGAAAAAGGAGTTGTAAGACAAAAAACCCCAAACCACTGGTTGTAGGTACATGTTTTGTTTCATTTCATAAGCATGTTTTGGGGAGTAGACAAAACTTTTCCTTTGAAAATCAGCTTGTGCTTACTAAAACAAAATAGAATAATTACGAGTATAGAGATTATGTTTTTCTTTGAGACAGTGAAAGCAGAAATCTCCTGGAGCTGTAGGTGGTTTTGCAGCTTCCAAATTGTCATTTTAATTGTAGTAGCCCAGCTAACATTTAGTTGCAAAGTGAGAATTTGGCTTGCAGCCACCAAAGGTTCTGCATTGCAGCACCAAGGAGGGGCATTCGCTGAGCAGTGATTTTAGCTGTGGGTTTGGGTGCTGCTGGTTGCCAGGATGGCCCAGGCTTTGTGCAGGCTGTGTGTGAGGCTCCCTGCCTGCTCAGGGCTGGGGTGGCATCATTCCCATGTCCAGGAGCTGTTTCCATGCTGTAATCCAAGAGGAGCTACTGTACGTTAAATATAGAGCCCGTGGTGCTGCCATTAACTCAGTGCGCCTCAGTCATCGGCTCAGAGCGCTGCAATTCCAAACTTTGCTGCTGAGGCTGCTCCTGCTACTGAATTCCCCTGGAGCTGAGCTGGGACAGTGCTGGGACAGTGATTCCTGGGGAATTGTGAGCTGCTGTTCAAATCCAGCCCGGAAAACGGGCTCGGGGATCTCACAGCGCTCAGGAGCAGCCGTGAAACCTTCCAGGTTGGATTGGTGGGTTCTGCTAATGTGCAGCTAATTTGTAATTAGTGCGAAGGGCCAGGCCTTAGGTGGGGGCAGAGCAGGGGATGCAGAGGGTTGCAGCTGTGTTGCTGGGCTGTTGGCTGTGCCCTCCCCAGCCTGCCAGGGCAGTTTGGCACAGAGTCCCCGTGTCCTGAGGCTCCCAAGTCACTGGTTGCCTGGCATCGTGTTAACCCAGATTCTGCCACATAAAAGGACCTGAGATTTGATTCAGGAGCAATAATTTCTCTACAGCCAAGTGACTCCTGAGCAAGCTGAGGAATAGCACAGAATTGTGAGTAATTCAGCCAAGGTGCTGTTCCTGAGTGCAGCAGAGATCTGGACCCTCATGTCCAGAAAGGAGGTTGCTTTTAACTATTACCTGACAGGGGCCACAACGATGGCAAAAGCACAGAACAGGTTTTATTTGAAAAAAGCATTACTGGAGTAAAAGCTTGTTGAAGAGATGAACTTGGAAATGGCAGAAAGATGATGAGAGGGGAGCAGTGGCTTTGTCTCTCCCCTAACTCAAAAGTCAGGGCAAGAGCAGTCCAAGCCATCGGATTTTAGGTTAAAAAGAAACGAAAAAAGCCTGTGAAGAAAAGGTACTTTAACAAGTAAGTAGTTTGAAGCCTGGAATCCATGACCACAGGATGTTGTTGAGGATAAAGGATTTAGGGCTGGGCAGGATCACCAAGGGACATCCCCACACCCCGTGTGGATGTTTTAGGGGCTCCTTATTTCCCTCTATTGGCAGGACATTTTTCACTCAGCCTTGTTTTTGGAGAGACTTCCTCAGACATTGAAATAAGCAGTAGCTTTTTGGACTTGTAACTTACTTCAGCACTGAACATTGATTCCTTTTCTCTCTGTGCCTTTCATCAGAGCATTTTTGAAGATTGTTCCTGCATATTAATTTGCTGTGATAGGCTTTGACAAACGGGGGGAAAACCACCTTGAATTTCACACACACAGGACACAGAGTGCATTTCACTGGTACTCAAGAATGGTCCAAAGACAAGTTACTACTTTTATTTTCCACAGAGCCAGGGGTCTCCTCTGGAGCTTTCCTCTGCAGCTGGGGTTTGCTGTTGCCCTCTGAGGCCCAGTCCCTGCCGTGTGTGAGCTCTGCCAGCACTGGTGACTCCAGGCTGCTGGGGATGCCCACGTTCACCTGGTGGTGATGGAAGTGCTCTTCCCTTGAGTCACTGGTTTGCCTTTAATGACAATTCTGTCGCTGTATGGAAACTGAAATCCCTCATACTCAGATACAAACCCAGCTTTCTTTTCATTGCAGTGAATGATGGGCTCAGTATGTGAGCACATCTACAGGGATTTACTGGTCAGGAGTAGCTGGAAATTATTCCTTTGGAAGAACAGTTGTAATTAAACGATTCTGAGATAAGTGCAGTGTAGTTTACTTTTCCTTCATTTTCTCCTCTGAAAATTTTGCTTCCTGCCTTGACTCCCTGCTTTTATGCTAATAATCAGCCATGTCTTTTCAGTAAAATAAACTTTCCTTGGGTTTCAGCAATGCTTAGAGAACATTGCAGTGTTAGATGGAGTTGGATTAATAGTATGGTAAATGAGGAGGGGTCTGATCTTAAAAAAAAGTTGTTTCATGGCGCAGCAAGATGAGTATCTGAAGAAATTGTAGGCTAAAGAGAGGTGCTGCTTGGCAGAGCTGGCAGATGTGGGGGCTTGGCTTCTCTTTGGGATCTCCCACTGGGGGATCCCACCTGGCAAAGCTCACTGCCTCGAGTTCCTGACAGAGCTGACAGAATATTGCACGTCTCAGGACAGCCTGGATCCACACTGAGGCCTCTTCCCTGTTTTGTGCCCTGCCAGAACCAAGACTGCCAACGGGGATTACCGGAAGGAGCACCGGGAGCGGAGCCGCAGCCCCATCGAGCGGGCGGCTGCCCCCACCATGAGCCTCCATGCCAACCACATGTACGCCTCCATCCCGAGCCTGAGCATGGAGCAGCCCCTAGCACTGACCAAAAACAGCATGGATGCAGCCAGGACAGTCGGCATCTCCCCCAGCCTGAGCAGCGTGGAGCGGCAGCAGGTACGGGATGGTCCTGGCGGGGCACGGGGAGGGCTCCCAGCTGCGACTGGTGCCTTCTGCAGCTACCTGGGAACAGAGGGCAGACTGCAGTGAGGGAATAAAGGCAGGGATTTATTGAAAGGCCTTCAAAGGTAACCCTGGGGAGCCAGAGGCTGCTTCCAAAATGGATCCCAAGATGGACGGCAGGTCACGAGTTCTTCACACTGTTACAGGTTTGGTCCATTTGCATATCAGCATAAATTCACCAATTAAAACTTTAGCTAATGATGTCATTTCTTCAATTTCCCCACCTCTCTAGAGACCCTCATTTCTACCTTTGGGCTTAGGACAGTCTGGGTGTCCTTGACTAGCAAGCTCAGAGAAGCTTTGCTGTGTCTGTCTGGCCTAAGAGAGCAACTCACGAGCTACAAGAGACTCCAGAGTTACACACTGGGCAATACAGGATTGGAAAAAATATAGAAGTTAAAACCTAAGGCATCACAGCCACAGCCTGGTGTGAGCTACAGCCGGGAGGAGAGGCTGCTCCTCAGGCAGGATGTGGTTTAAAAACACAGGCTGAATGTCACAGCTCGTTGTGACATTCATTGTGACATTCCCAAGCTTGGGAATGCGTGTGTTTTATTTGGGAATGCGTGTGTTTTATTTGGCAATATATGTGTTTTAACTGGGAATTCAGGGAGGCTCCAGCACCTGCCAGGCAATGCCTGGGGGCATCACCTGTGCCCCTCCTGGGGATCTCCGTGTGTCCCCTCCTCCTGTCCCAGCTCTCCCCACCCTGAAGAAGGGGTACAACACATAAGGGAATATTTGACACTGAATGATCTTAGTTTTAGCCAGCCAAAAGCATTTGCTGCATTGTTCAGAGCAATGTTGCATCACTAACTCACTTTCCCTAAAGCCAAGTCATTATTTTAGATTATTTTACACCTTATTTCTATGTGCCGGAGTGGTTGTTAAGGTTTTTGTCGTTAAGGTTGGTTGTTCTTTGGTTTGCTGTCTTGCACACGTTTGTGTTGCTGAGCCATCTCTGCGCAGGTTAGGCAAGAACAGTTTTCTTACGTGTCAGACTCACTTTTATCCCTCCTACAAGTGGAGAGGCAAAGCAAGAGAACGGAGCTGTGATGAGCTGCAGCACTGAGAAATTAAACTGGCCCATGTGCCCAAGCTCTCCCTTCCCTGGATCCCTCTCTTCTGTTATTTTTGACATTTTGAACTAGATTACAATCCTTTTTCCTGGGAAAGTAGGATGTTGAGGCAAGGCCTTGCTAAGAGCACAGAGTAGAAATCATACAAAACAAAAAGTGTACTGAAGAAAAGAGATCCTAGTTTGATGATTCCTTGTTTCGGGGTTGTTTTTTTCTTAACCTTAACATGTTGAATGAGATTTCATCTTACTCTCTTTCTAATAAACAGGTGGGAGAAAAATACCTTATTTGCAGCAGGACAGGGGTATTCAGCTGCTTTAGTTAGTGATTGTCACTAAATTCTGAGTTTATCTCAGTATTTTTGTGTAAGTTTCTATATCCTGTACACACGCAGCCATAGCAGTGGGTTCTGCAAGGTGCCTTGTCCTGTCCCTTGGGTCTGTTGAGGTGTTGGCTTGTGTATTTCTGAGATATTATTGTCTCTCTCTACTTCCCACCTCCTGCATGTCCAAAATACTCTTCTGAAGAGATTAAAATACAAAATAAACCACTTCAGAGAGGCACAAAATCCTGGCCCCTATAGAAAATAAATACTCCCACATGTGAACTGCTTACAGAAAAAGCAAATAATTATTTTGTTTTTGCAGTGCAGTAAGATGTAAATAACCTCATTGCTGTTGTGTCCTGGCAAAAATAGTGTTAAACCTCCCTGGAAAGTTCAGCTCTTTTACTTTACTGGTCTTGCTCTTACTCTGCCTAAAGTACCACCAAAGAAGGAAAATTCCCTCCTTCCTCACTGACCTTGTGTGGGGGTAGGTGATTTTTTCGTGGGTAAAATTTTTTAAAATGGCCAAGAAATTAAATTACATCGTGTTAATCTTTTGAACACTTAATAATTAATTTGCATTGAGTATAATGGACTCCTTGCATCATCAAATACATGAAATTTATTCCAATACTTGTGTTAATTCCCTTCAGCCACCTGGAGAAACTGGGACATTTCTTTACCCAAGGCTTTGTTTCAGTGCAAGATTTCCATAGTAAACAACTATGAAAAGAGTATTTTATGTTTATACTTTGTAAAAGTATAAACATAAAAGTCGTGATGTTGTAATGTAGCTGTGAATGGGCACTTTGGGGAATTTGCATGTGCTGAGAATGACAGTGGTGTTAATGAAGTAGTGCTGGAAAGGCAGGTGGATTGCAACAGGAAAGGACTCGTGGGCTAGACTGGCTCAGCATTTTTGAGTGTATGGGCTAGGAAAACTCAACTTGGGAATAAAAATTCTAACACCGAGACAACAAATACCTGTAATGCCTGCAAAACCCTTCTGAGTCCTGACAAAGATGTGTGGCCACAGAATGAAACAAACATTTAACGTGTTGGGTATGTGCTGCATATGGAGCTCTGTGAAGCTGATGCAATCACTGTAAAACCAATTTTAAGGTTTGCCTTCACACTGCCCTTTTTCTGTTCAATGAAATAACAAGAACTGCTATGGAAATGCAATGTGGGTTTTTAATTTGATCAAAGAATATTGAATATTTAGGGGTTTAATATGAAATGGATAGTTTATGGGTTTAATTGCTGTGGCTGTGAAGTTGCAACCATCACTGTAAAATCACTTTCAAGTTTTGCTTTCACACTGCCCTTTTTCTGTTCACTTAAGTAACAAGAACCTCTATGGAAACGCAATGTGCATTTTTATTTTAATCAAAGAAATAACTGAATATTTAGGGGTTTAATATGAATTGGATAGTTTATGGGTTTAGTACGAGCTGGATAGTTGCTGGGGCTGTGAAGTTGCAGCAGTCACTGTAAATTAAGATTTGCTTTCACACTGCCCTTCTTCTCTTCACTTAAGTAACAAGAACCGTTACGTAAATGCGATGTGGATTTTTATTTTTAATCAAAAAAATAACTGAATATTTAGGAGTTTAATATGAATTGAATAGTTGCTGGGGCTGTGAAGTTGCAGCAGTCACTGTAAATTAAGATTTGATTTCACACTGCCCTTTCTCTTCACTTAAATAACAAGAAACTCTATGGAAACGCAATGTGGATTTTTATTTTAATCAAAGAAATAACTGAATATTTAGGGGGTTAATATGAATTGAATAGTTTATGGGTTTAATATGAACTGGATAGTTGCTGGGGCTGTGAAGTTGCAGCAGTCACTGTAAATTAAGATTTGCTTTCACACTGCCCTTTTTCTGTTCACTTAAATAACAAGAACCATTATGGAAACGCAATGTGGATTTTTATTTTAATCAAAGAAATAACTGAATCTTTAGGGGTTTAATATGAATTGAGTAGTTGCTGGGGCTGTGAAGTTGCAGCAGTCACTGTAAATTAAGATTTGCTTTCACACTGCCCTTTTTCTGGTCACTTAAACAACAAGAACCTCCATGGAAATGCGACGTGGATTTTTATTTTAATCAAAGAAATAACTGAATCTTTAGGGGTTTAATATGAATTGAATAGTTGCTGGGGCTGTGAAGTTGCAGCAGTCACTGTAAATTAAGATTTGCTTTCACACTGCCCTTTTTCTCTTCACTTAAGTAACAAGAACTGTTATGGAAATGCAATGTGGATTTTTATTTTAGTCAAAGAAATAACTGAATATTTAGGGGTTTAATATGAATTGAATAGTTGCTGGGGCTGTGAAGTTGCAGCAGTCACTGTAAATTAAGATTTGCTTTCACACTGCCCTTTTTCTCTTTACTTAAATAACAAGAACCGTTACGGAAAAGCGATGTGGATTTTTATTTTTAATCAAAAAAATAACTGAATATTTAGGAGTTTAATATGAATTGAATAGTTGCTGGGGCTGTGAAGTTGCAGCAGTCACTGTAAATTAAGATTTGCTTTCACACTGCCCTTTTTCTCTTCACTTAAATAACAAGAACCGTAACAGAAATGCAATGTGGGTTTTTAGTTTTAATCCAAGAAACAGCTGAATATTTGGGGGGTTAATACGAAGTGGGATTAAGTGCTGCTGGCCCGAGTGTGACGCTGTGCTTGTGTCCCCTGCAGAACCGTCCCTCTGTTATCACCTGCGCTTCTGCCAGCAACCGGAACTGCAACCTGTCGCACTGCCCCATCGCGCACAGCGCCTGCTCGGGGGCTGCCTACAGGAGACCCTCCAGCTGTAAGTGCCACACTCCCCACCAGCCCCGCGGGGGTGCCAGGGGAGCAGGGTGGGCTCCACTGTGCCCACACAACCAGGGAGAAAAGGAGCTGAAACCGTGGGTACCCCTTTGCGCGCCCCGTCCTGTGCCGCAGCGGAAAGTACCAATGCAGAGTTAGGGGGAGGGAGGTGTTCTTTCTTCTTGTTTTGAAAAGCTTCTTTAAAAAAAAAAACAAAAAAAACAACAAAACCGAGCACCCCACGCAGACAAATAGGTCAGTATGTTTATTTTAGTCCAGCTGACAAACAGCAGCCAGGGCCAGCAGATCCCCCCACGCTCATATTTTAGGGGCTGTAGTTCCCCTGCTCTCTCAAGAGCCAGGAGACTCTTGTGATTCAGCTGCAGTCGCAAAAATCTTTCCTGCAGCCACAAATACCCTTCCAAAGGCCGTGCCCTCCACCCTGCTCTGCACGGAGAACACAAAAAGCTTTGGAGGGCAGTTGCTACAGCAACCCAAGCAGGGAGCTTTAGCTTTCTGCCTTCTGTGCAATTGGTACTGTTCATGAAATCTGGTCAGGCAGTGCTTGCTGGGAAACCTGGGCTGGTTGTGCTCACTCTCACTGCACAGAAAGCACAGGGGAAGCTCAGCCCTTCCCTTGCAAGTCCTTCACCTGCTGAGGCAGAGCTCTAACTTGCAGCATTGCCAAAAGCTCAGGGCAGTGTGGCTCCAGCAGCCGGGATGTGTCCATGGAACAAATACCAGTATGATGCAGGCAGCAACCTAAAGCCCATCGTAGGGTAATTACTAGTATTTTTATTAGTAGTAGTGGGGTTTTTTTCATTTTTATAAAGATCAGTGTGCTGTTGATAACTAGAACTGGGAGCTGAAGGAGAGCCTTAGACTCTTGGAGAAATCAATCATTGGGGATCTCAAATGTTACAAGTTTTCTCACAAACTGGTGCTACTGGTCCCAGGAGAGCTGCTCCAGTGGGCATGGGAACAGGGGTAGAGGTTTCCAAAAAAGATTTGTCTCCTGTCAGGTGAAGAGGTGTCTGTGCATGACACTCATGTTTATTTTAGGATCAGTCAAGCCTTGCTGGAGCACGGGGGCAGTGCCATGGATCCCAGCAGTTCCAAGTGTTTTGGGAAAGACGTCTCTCATTGACGCACACAAATACTGGTTCTAAATTGTAAAACTGCAGTGCTCTTATATTTAGTCTGAGGAATTGCTACAGTTCTTGTTCAAAACCTGTCTTTTAAGGCTCTTGTAATGGTCTTAGAGCATTTACTGCAGTGGCCATGATTCATTTAGTTCTGACTGCTCCCAGCACAAGTGTGTGGAGTAAGATGAAACCCTGAGCTCAGCTTTTGGCATGCTGCAATTTAGGATGAGGTCTCCTCACACCTGACTGCTATCAGCAGGCTTGGGAGCTGATTTTAAACAACTGTTTACATCATTAATTCCATTTAAGCCTAAATATAAGTTCTATGTGATTGTTCTGGGAGAAGGTTTCCATAGAATTGGAGCTGGAGCTGTTAGTTGCCTAAGGGGAGAAATATAATTATATATAAATGCTCACCTGTTGCAGGTCACAGAAATGCAAAAATACTTAACTCCAGGGTTTTTCTTTTTCATTTTAACTCCTTCCTCTCCACCTTCTTCCCCACTTTCACTCCCAGGTCTGTAAGGGTGTAAGGAAGGCCATCTTTGTGACAGGGACTTGTCGTGACAGGACAAGTGGCCTCAAGCTGAAGGAGAGCAGGGTTAGATGGGATATTGGGAAGAAATTTCTCCCCGTGAGGGTGGGCAGGCCCTGGCACAGGGTGCCCAGAGCAGCTGTGGCTGCCCCTGGATCCCTGGCAGTGCCCAAGGCCAGGCTGGACGGGTCCCTGGGACAGTGGGAGGTGTCCCTGCCCATGGCAGGGGGGTGGGAATGAATGGGAGGAGCTTGAAGGTCCTCCCAAGCCAAGCCATTGCAAGACTCTGTGACGGAAAACAGGATAAAGTGCAGGTTGTGAGTGCAGCACTGCGGCGGTGCTGCGTTACTCCACGCACACGGGGGACGCCCGGCTAGCTCAGTGCAGGCGCCGCCGTATGATGGGAGCCGCCCGACGACCCGAACCGAAGGGTCGCGAGGCAGCGAGGGATCCGGGAGATCCGCTCCGCGGCACTGTCTGCGAGATCCAGGACAAAGGGTTGAGGGAAGGAATAGTCCAGACCACAGTCCGAGGTTAACGGTTTATTTGCCCGAACCCTGCTCGGTC
>WEIT01021960.1:107698-134309 GCA_013389985.1 Dryoscopus gambensis
ATGGGTTTTGAGGATTGACAGGGAAGGTGCTGGAATAAAGGGTGTGATTTGGGTGATGGACAGGGAGTAGGGGAAGGATTTTAACTTTATTTGGGGATGGGGTGGAGAAAGGGTGGCAACTGGGACAAACCTTTATTACAACTTAATAGGGGGAAAAACAGAACATACCAACTGGAAATAAAACTAATTTTTCCACACTACCACACAGCACTCAGCGCCAGGGTTTTAACTCCCGCTCTGCCTCCTGTCCCCACAGCCACCACCGCCTGCGACCCGGTGGTGGAGGAGCACTTCCGCAGGAGCCTCGGCAAGAACTACAAGGAGCCCGAGCCGGTGGCAAACTCGGTGTCCATCACGGGGTCGGTGGACGACCACTTTGCCAAAGCACTGGGGGACACGTGGCTGCAGATCAAGGCTGCCAAGGACGGCGTGGCCGGCAGCCCCGAGTCGGCGTCGCGGCGGGGCCAGGCGTCCCCTTCCTCCCACATGGTCAATCACAATCACTCGCCCTCCGTGGTCTCCTGAGGACAGCACCCTTCCCGTGGGGAATTTGCATGGTTTGACTGAGCTTGGAACAGTGCTTCAATAGTGGTGGGGGAGGGGAGGTTAGTTTTTCAACACATGTTTTTGTGTACTCACTTTGTTGTTTTTTTTTGTAAAAGGGTGCCCTTAAAGACGATAGCAGGAACTATTTCATAAAGATTCATACGATGTAGCATCCTTTTTTTTTCCTGCCTCAATTACCAAAGAAACCTCTGATGCAAATCTGCTGCCCCTGAAAAAAATAATGCACGCTAATCCACAAAAGCCATTACACTTAGTTGGTTGACCCAAGTGCTTTTTTTGCTTTTCTTAGCTTCTCAAGACTAGAATTTGTCTGGTTTGCTTACATTGCTTTTTTTTTTTTCCCTCTGTGAAGTAATTTTGTATGTATATACTTGAAAAGAACTGTCATGTATGATTTGCACTATTGGAGGAGGACTGAAGTTGCACAGCAACTTTCTGGAAGAGGCTAATATTTTGAGGGCAAACTGCTGAAAAAAGGGTTTAAGGATGACATTTCTATCAGTTTGATTTTTTTCTTAGAGCAAAACAGCTTTGGAAGGGGAAGTCTCATACAGGTTATAGGTCTTTCTCTCTTTAGATTTCAGGTGCTTAGTGCTTGCAACTGGACTGCATAATTTACAGAACACGGGCATTTTTTCCTAAACACTGCAGTTTGTTAGACTAGAGCTGAGGTTGGAGGGTTCCATAGTGCTTAACGATGCATGTTTTATGAAAAATAGCTGGTATCTATTAATGTATAGACAGTAAGAATCATAATACTTATTAGCTTCTCTTCAGAATTAGTTTATTTTTGTCAGTAACAACCCTAGATATACTTACTGCTGGTACAGTTGTACTCTATGATATTTGTATTTGCTATTCACTTTAGTGGCAGCAGCACGGAGGGCAGCTCAGGACAGGCCTCGTGCAGCACTGCTGCTTCACAGGGATCTGCTTCCCAAACCCCAGTCTGTGTAATCCACCCCAAACTAGCTGCAGGAACTGCTACCCTTACGGATCTTGGCTGGACAACAGATTGTTACAGTTTGTGAAAGGAGATCTTTCAGTTGGTTTATTATTATTTTTTTTTTTAAGCCTATCCATCAGCCTATGCCAAGTCGCAGCATACATTCCTCCAGTAGGGACTTTATACAGGTATTACTGCATTTATTATCATTTGCTATATTAATAGCTACTAACTAGAAATTAGGCAGTAGAGGCAGGCATAAAACCACAGCTGTGCTAGTGCTAAGAGCTTCTCTTCTCCTTGTTAAGTGTAACTACTCTCCCCCATACATTCCATCTTCCCAGGACAGTTGCAGCTAGGGCTTGGTTTTTACACTGGGTCCCCTGAAAGGATGGGCTCAGTGTAGGAAGTGAGAACTGGTTGGAAGATGAACTCCACGTGATGTATTATGGACTATGTTACAGTATTGGGTCCATTGTGGCTTTTATTTTATGCTTTTTGTTGTTGTTGTTTTGTTTTGTTTTTTTTTAAAGTTAAGCTATTTAATTTGGAAAAGGTGCAGGGTAGAAAGAGATCGGGAGATTGGCTCTTACTCTTGGTGAGAAGGTAGCTGCTCAGTTTTCTTTAAAAAAATGAAAAAAAAAAAACACAAAAAAACCAACCCAACACCTAAGCCCCCCAGTTTTACACATTTCACTACCATCTTACTGGGTAGTCATCGCTTCCTTGCTTTGGCATTCAGTACCCTACTCTCTGTAGGAAGATTGTTAAAAGAACACTTTTTTATATAGGTAAGGTTAAGACCATCGTTACGCTGTGCGTAAAGAATGTACAGAGAAATTTGTAGGTATTTTTTGAGGAACAATTAATTTGTTAATGATATGTAGCTATTTAATTTTTCCCTTTCCTTTATTGTAATCATTCTTTTTTTTTTTTGTTTGTTTGGAGAAAAAAGTTGATCTTTTTTTTTTTTGTTGTAGATTTGTCTGTAATACAGTAAAAGTGCAGGAACACAGTTATTCTATGAGGACACTGCATTAGCATTAATAGCCACTTGTTTGTTATTGCTACAGGCTACTGAGCAGTATAACAGTCAATACTAATACTGTAGATGGACTCTGTGGAAAATGTGACTCCTCTATTTCTTTGTAAACACAAATAAGATAATGTTTTTAAAGCTAATATTTTCAATAATAGCTGTTTTACAAGGTTACATTTACTTATCTGAGATAGGTAAATGGATTTGAGGGCAATAAAGATTTAACGTGCTATGTCCAGTAAAACAGATATTGGACACAACAATGTCACGAAAGCCAAAGGGTTGGGGGGAGGTGGAAGGACACTAAACTGAACTCACCATCACGAGACATGGTGAAGTTTCTTCACAGAGCCAGGTTACCTACAGTTCAGTTGGAAAGATTCTCTCTGTGTTTGTAAATCTGTAATATACCATTCTTTTGTGGCCTTGTTTCACCTGGAAAAAAAAAAAAAAAAAGGTTTGGCAGGCCATCTTTTTTTTTTGTACTTAAAAGTAGCCTTAAAGAACAATAAAGTGCTCTTAAATCACAGGTGTGTTCCTAAGCCTCTGTATTGCCTGGTGGGAGAGGAATTGGTGTCTGTGCCTCGCGAGCTGGAGGCAGGAACAAACCTCTGGCCACGTCCTGCTTTCCTTCCAAGGATCCCGACCTTTTTTTAGGACCATAACCCCACTGATGGGGCTGCCACAGCCTCGGTCTGGGGTTCAGGGGGGTTTCCCTACAAGAGTTGGTCAAGAAATGCTTTACAGCAATAAAAAACCCATGCTGGGCCTTGAGGAGTTCACCTGGATGGGGACTGGTGTGGAAAACACTAGCTGCTCCTGCATTTCTGGGCATGAAAAGAGCCATTTTCTGGCATTTTGTTTGCCCCTCAGCTTCTTCAAGTGTCACCTAGAGAACAGGAATCCCTCTCTGGAGAAAACAGCTGTATTTTGTCCTCTGTTCCAGGTGAGCAGCATTCCAACGGCACTGGAGATGGTTAATCCTTAAAAAGTAGTTGTAATTACCTGAGTTTGAGAGCCCAGTGAACCAGGCAAGAACCCGCAGAGGGCTCTCAACACGGAATGCATTAGAGGGGGCTCCAAAATGCAAAAAAGGGAGACACAAAGTTGCTGTTGGCTCAGCAGGGCCTGAAGGGTTTGAGAACACGGCAGGCCTGGCAGGGCCGGGCTCGGCGTGAGGGAGATTCCATGAGAACAGTTCCAGGAGGATTGGTTTAACACATCTGAAACACATCCCTCTCCAAAGAGCCATGGAAAGAGGCCCAAATCCCTGTTGTGAGGGTGTGTGGGAGGGAGGCCAAGCACAACACGCCCCACAGGCCTCACAGGCCGCTCTCCCAGGGGAGCTGCTTTCCCTTCAGGAAGAAGGGAAAACGTCCCTGCACCAACGTTTTGGGGGCTCCATGGCACAGGCCAGGCACATCACTGTCTGCCAGGTCAGGAACTTACAGCAAACTCCATTTTCTGCGTGGTAAAAGTGTTTGTCTAACTGGCACAAGCAGTAATATCCTGCGCGGGGGGGTGGCACCGCGGCCTGGAGAAACCAGCCCAGACACACATTTCATTAAGTCCCCCAGTATTTGTAATGGCATCTTCAGAGCGCTAAATTAGAGGCAAGTCCAGCTGTGCGTTTGTGATCTCATCCCTACACAGAAACATTAGTTTTGCTGATTTCAATCCAACCATCATTTCAGTTTCAGAGAACAGGCCTGACATCAGCAGCACGGAGCTGGGCTCTGTGCACAGTTCAGGGAGTGCCCTCTCCTGAACGCAGCTCTGATCCATTTCAGGCTGGACTGGTTGTGAAAATTACCTTTGCAGGTAAATCTATGCAGAGGCCAGAGCTAGCTGGGCAGCGCTGGCGTGCCCTAGGGTGGTACAGCAGGGCACAGCCGTGAGTGGGCAGCTGGGCACGGCGGCTCTGTCCCCTGGGCGGTGGCACTGGACAGTGACCACTGACCTGCCCAGCTGGGCTGAAGGGACCTCAGGAGCTGGGAGTGGCACTGCCCGATCCCTGTGAATGGAGACTTCTCCACTATCCAAACACTGCCCCTGGCTCATGTTCTTCATGTGACACCCGGGCAAGACCCATCCAGGAGCATTTCCAGCGTTATTTGTGCACTCCCCAGAGCTGGCACACTCAGGCTTGGCCCAGGGGAATGTTCACACTATCTTTAGATCCTTCTTGATATTTAAACCCCTCTGTATCCTCCTGATCCATGTCCCCTGGCATGGACACAGCCCCAGCTATGTTCCCAGGTCTCCAGGTCTCTTCCCTTAGCAGACTGATTCCCCAGCTGGATTACAAAGTATGATAAAGCACATATTTATCCCTGAAGGGCTTTTGATAAAAACTATATCAATTTAATAATTTTTTAACCTCTCTTTAAATGGGAACATTCTGCCCCTCTCTGAACAGCTACCTCAAGTGCTTTCTTGGGTATAAGACAGCCAAGATAATTTAATTGCTTATTTTTAAGCTGCAGTTACACGCAGTGGGAGCAGTGCCAAACACCAGACCATTCCCAGCACAGGCTCCTCCCGAGCTGCCCCTTCCTTGTGGACAGTGTCCTGCTGAAGGCTCTGTCCCCATCCAGCAGCAGCGCCCATCCCGGAGGAACACGGAATAGGAAATTCTCCTGTTTGCCTTTGTGGAGGATCAGGAGCCCAGTTGAGCAGAGAACAATGGGCAGGCTCGGGGGTTTAGAGCTGCTAATTGCTGTGTCACTTGGGCAGCGATAGCCAGGGGCATTCCTCTCTGCTGGGAATGGTTGGCATGGGATTAGTTATACATGGATATTCACACTGGCATGCACTTATATCGTAGCAGAGCTGGAAAAAACAGAATTTCTTTCTCCACAGGCTAATTTCACATCATGACAAAGCAGTTACTGACTTCCACAAGAGCACATTTCACTGCAGTCACATGAGACCCTTCCAATCTTTCTTACTTGCAGCCCAGCCAGTTTCACTGCTCACTGCTGCACTGTTCAGTCTAATTTTACATTTTATTTTGCTAAGCAGCAGCTTTCTTAAATGCCAGGGAGAACATCTGTCTTCTCTCCATCACAAAGAGACACAAAGGCATCTGTCAACACGAAGCTGTGTCAGCCAAACGCCTGCTACACTTCACAGTCAAAAAGCTGCTTATCTTAAAGCTGTTTACTCAGTTTGGGGAAATACTCTGCACACAGAGCCCTTCTGAGAGCCTCTGCTATCGCGGGGAATCAAGGTTACCTTTTTTAATCCCGGAAAACACAAAGCCCTCATCTCCTGCTTCCTGAAATAGTAAAATGCTGTGAGTCGAGCTGTGGTAATGACCTCTGGCTGTGTGTTAGAATATACACAAGACACCACCGAGGTTATGGCAGTTCTAGGTAGTTAAAAGAAAGTATAAAAAAATACAGGGTTTTTCTTTTGCTTTGAGAGGAAAAAAAATGATTCAACTAGTTTTAAAAAGGTATTTCTCAGCCTAAGCCTAAACCTTTGCTCTCACTGCCACACTGCAATATTCACTTACCTTTCCTTTGAGGGGGGAAAGTAGAGGTGAAAATAGTGGAAAAAACTAACAATACTCACAGATCAAAGCAAGGGCTCTTCCTTTTCCTCTTTCCTTCCAGGGGACGAGTTCCTGGGCTCCTGCTAAGGCCATAGAAAATGTCAGCTTATCAACTTCCCCAGAAGAAAGTGTGGGTTTGTTCAAACAGCACCACAGAGGCTTTTCTCTTGCTTCCCCTGACACACCTGGAGTGATGCTGATGTAACTTTTACTCCTCACAGGCTGTGAGGAGTTACTGGCACTGTGCTGGCTGCTCCATGCCCTGACACAAACACACCTGCTCAGGAAACACACCCGAAATCAGAGCTGCTAAAAATAAAGTCACCCTCTGCTGCGAAGGTTTTTACTTTCATAGCAACCTTTTGTCCCTTGCAAGTCTCTCCTTCCCAGTGGCTCTCATAACCCCCCTCAGGAATTGGAAAATCAAGATTAAAAGAAGTCATTTATTAACCTGCAAGCCTAATTAATAAACTAACAGCAGAGAGCAGCAGACCTAGTTCTTAAAAAGTAAGCAATATTCTCATTTTTCCCCTAAAACAGAGTCACACACAGGTACATAATTCACCTTTTGCTGTGAGAAAGCCCCAAGGATACACCAGGAAAGTGTCCAGAGGAAAATAACATCTAAAAGCACTCAAAACATTTTCTTTGTCGTAATAAAGATGTGACTGGCTGAACACAGGCTAAGAACAGGGCTCAGAATCATCAACCATACAAAGGTAAAACGCATTTCAGCTTTTAAAGATGTTGCCTAAATTGTCCTATTTCAGAGCTCTTCGTTTTGCTCCCCTCCTCTGACAGCTAATTCAGCCTCCAGCTCCCTGGTCAGGCAATGTAATTAATGTCATTAACTCAAACAGGGAGTTTTCAGGCAGGGAAATGAAGAGAAAACCAAGAATGGCAAAGGCACCACCCACAGAGCGTGGTGGGATCCCAGGGCTTGTTTTAAAGGTTTTCAACAGATTTCCTCACAGCAGAAAATAATGCTTTGGTTGCTGCCAGGCTCACAAATGCAGCCTGTGAGTCAAGCTCTGACCTTTCAGGATGATGCAAAATCAGCAGCAGTAAATCAAATCATGACTTTGCTGACATGTCTGTAACTTTGAGAGATTAATCCAACAAATAAACAATTTCTGCCTGGAAATGCAGGAAAGAGGAGCGTGGGTTTCTCCTCCTGCTCTGCCCGGTTGCAGCTGAACTCTGGACGCAGTTTTGGTCCTACCAGTTCTCACAGGAAATGTGAAAAACGCCTGGGCAAAGGCTGAGGATTAAAGTCGATACAGATCCACCCATAAAAGATCATTAAGGAGAAAGCAGTGAAGGCAGGAAATATTCTCTATTTAGATGAAAAGTTGGTTCCTCTGAACACTGCCCCATGACAGAGCCCATCTCCTCTCCATTCTGTCCTGCTGGGACACACCCCCAAGGCAAATTACATGGATTTTCCCTATGAGAAATGTCTATTTCTCCAGCACAGTAAATTAGCTCACACATCACTCTGGACTTTGAGACTTCTTTACACAACTCCCCGGCCATTCAAAAATTGGTTTTCTGCCTTGCTAATGCTAAAGAACAGATACAGAGCATTGCTTTTCTATTACTTGCACAAATCTCCACTGCTGTGTGAATGTTTGCCCTGCACAGACACCCAGGGACAGCAAACAGAGCAACATCAAAGTGCTGCAGTGCCTGGAAAGCTTTCTTGCCATCACTTATTTTGGTTATAACTCATGTGATCAGCTGTAACGCTGATATCTCACAACTGTGTTATGCACTCACAAAACTCAGAAAATATTTCACCCGAATTTCGCAGGAGCAAAATTAAAATCAGGTTATTCTAAATAACGACATTTGGAATCCATTCTGTTCGTGAGCCATTTAGCTTCACATTTTCAAGGCTTTTTTACACAGCCACAAAACAGATGGGTTCGTTTTTAAAGGAAAGAAAAAAAAGAAAACAGATCCTTGGGAATTGGAGGAACACAAAACAACAAAACCCCAGCGCTGGGAGAGCGGCAACATTTTGAGAGCTGAGAAAGCTGCAATTTACCCAGAGAGGCAGAGTGGGGAAAAGCAAAGATTCTCCCCTCAGGAAACCTCTGCTGCTGAGCTCTGCATCCCCCAAGTGGGAATCAGCTCCAGCACGACCTCAAACCCAAACCCCGCAGGAACTCCCCCGCAGGTCGGTGCTCGGGGGGCGCAGGGGTTGCTCACTGAGCTGCAGGATCACACAGCGAAGCTCCCAGATCCGTATTTATTTATTTAGCTTGTGGGCGAGGAGTCTGCCTAAGCAAATCTATTGCTTTCATTGCTCCGGAGGTACAAATGGAGAACAACATTCCTGCCCTCGCTGAGAGCACCAGAGGAGCTGGGTGACAAGAGAGAAACAACGCTTAATTTCTGCCAAAGAGAAGGGGAAAGCTGCCTGGGTGACCTGCACTGCCCGTGACCCTCTGGCACCTCACAGCCACAGCTGCCTGTACTTCCACTACAGCAGTGTGGGAGCCCCACAAAAATAAAAAAAAAATTGATGCTGAGCCTCAGGAGAACTCCTCAGAGACAAACCCTGGGCAGAAAAAGGGATGTGCCGAGGCCTGCCGGCAGGCAGGGAGATGAAGTGCAGCTCTGGGGAGGAGGGGCAGCTCCCAGACCAGTGCCAGTACCTCTGCTGGGGACGCTCCCGAGCTGGGGCAGCCCCGGGCCAGCCTCCAGCTGCTCCTCCTGCCTCTCCTCCAGGTTCCTCTCCTTCTGCCCCTTCGTGTCTCCCGTCTAGAACAAGAGTGGGAAGGAAAACATTAACATGGTAGGACAAAAGAAATGCTGGAGCTTCACTGCAACAGAGATTTGGGGCAGCGGGCGAGGCGTTCAGGGGTTTTTTCAGTGCATTTGCTCTTCCCTCATAATGAAAGTTTTGTACTTTTTTTTTTTTTTAGTGAAAAGTTTAGCTGGGGAAAGGAGCCAGTGACAACACTGGGAAAGGTTTGTAAAACACAAAAATATCACTAACACCACTGGATAGCCCAACAAATTACAGGTCATGGCAACCTATTTACACTGTGTACTGAGTTCATGAACACTGCTCTGTAGCTCACTCAGGAAGTGGACAAAACCCCCTTTTTTTTTTCTCCTCTGGAGTATATTTATGATTCGAATTCATCAAGAAATGGTTGTTAATTTAGAAGATTTAAAAATATCCCAGCCCAATTCTTACTGGCTTCTTAATTCTGTTCCGTTACCAAAGTCAAGGCACACCAAATGAATCCAAAGCTTTGGTTCCTGGGGACAGGAATTTTAAATGTCAGTGCAGGCCTGGGAGGACATAGCCAACACTTCCTGCCACTCTCAGCCTGGGCTGCTGAGCTCTATTAGCCCCAGTTCCAGCTGTGCTGACCCAGGCTGAGCGTGGATCTGAATCCCTTTGGGATCACTCACTGTGAGACAAAGTCAAGCTTCTGGCACTCAGATGGGTAACAGACAGCACAAGCCTCAAAACCAGAAACTCCTTTTAAAAAGAGCATTCAAATAACATTTCCTTTCCTGTTGTTTCTTTTCCACAAGAATAGCAAAGCTCTTTGGTGACTCCTCTCTATTTCAGCTGATTTGTTACACAAAGCCCAGAACAGACTTGCAAGAAAGAGCCAAACTGGAACACAGAGCAGGTAAAAGTTAAGAACAGATTTATTTAATCCTCTTTGACACACGTAAGTTTTAAAAATACATGCTAAATGTAAGATTGTCTTTACATTCGACATCCGACTTCTCTCAGAACTTTGAAACCCAGTTTCAGACACCATCAAAGTCTGGCTCAGAGCATCCCAAGCTGGGCGTCCAAAAATTGAGGCAAATGAATTCCAGTAACCCTTCCTGGACACCAAATTCAGCTTTAGGGCATTAACAGTGTCAGAGGTGAGGCAGACCTGCATCACCTCCAGAATCTGTGCTGTTCATTCTCTTGCCCAGCTGGCTCCACTGGGATTGGTCTTGCCCAGAGTCTCCTCTGGACTAACTCAGACTCTCAGGGACTTTCCTTGGCCTCGCACAGCCCAGGGAATTCTGCCTCGATCACCTTCCCATGGCCATGACAGTTACAGAGAGGACAAACTTCTTTAAATAAGCAGTGTTTTTAAAAAGCCCAGTAGTTAATGACATTAAACTCCAAACTGTGAAGGCTGGAACGGAACACCTTGGCCTAGAACATTTCTGAAGCCACAATCATCTCAGCTATAGCGACAGAATAATTTAAAAGCAGTGGTCATATTCTGAAACATGTTGTGCTGCACGTCCCCATGTCCTGAGTGTCAGCTCCTCCTGACACCCTGGTGACATTTGAGACCCATTCTTTTCCAGTATCTCACATCACCAGGTATTTTGCTATTCTCTGCTCCCAGAGGACTTCTAAGAATTGCTATCTTGAAGTTATCTCTCTGAATCTCTTAATGACATTTCCAACTACTATCAACAGGAAAAGAAATCAACAGATCCCATCGTGGTTGGAAATGAATCTGTCCAGCCACAGGGCAAGGCTGGCCATGCACCAGTGACCTGCTCCATCCCTCCCTTGCAAATCTGGGCTCAAAGAAGCCTGGCTTAAGTGTGTAGTGTTGCTAAACTCGACTGAGTCCATAGGGCAGAAGGTACAGCTCACTCATCCCAACTGCTGCCCAAGTAAAAATCACAAATAGTGGCTTAAGTGCATGCAAGAGACATGCAAAAGCAAGTGTTTTAATTAGGGGAAAACTGTCTTTTGTAACCAAATAATTGTGGTGGTATCACATTCACAGCACCTGCCTCTCAGTGTCCCCAGCTTGGTGCCGATAACGATCAATCACTGAGAAATATCAATAGGCTATATCAATGGGATGTATCAATGGGATATATCACTGGGATGTATCAATAGGATATATCAATGGGATATATCACAGTAGCCACTGGGGGGGACTTGAGTCAGAGCTTTTTGTTAGGAGTCATTTAAAAGGTAATTTAGAAATTAAAGGACCCAAGGGAAACTCAACAGCAACTTTAGGAGGATAAGATGAATTTTAAAAAAATTATCAGAAAAAGTAGAAAGAAATACAGAAGAGATACAGAACGTGGGTTTTTTTAGAACTTTGATCTAATGTGCCACCTGAAAAATAACATTGATAAATTTAATTAATAACTGTAATTTAGCCCATTACCTAGAGCAGCCACTGACCCAACCTCCCTCCCAGTTTTCCTTTAAATGCCACCACAGAGGCTCTGCCTGAGAGGGGAGGCAAACCAAGGGCCGAGCAGAGGCATCGTCTGCTGGGCACAACAACCAACAACCAACCCGGCACACCGAGAGCCCAGCTCCCCCACCCCCACCAGCTGCTCCCCTCTCCAGACCAGGAGTGAATTAAGCCTGATTTACAACAGCAGAACCTCTACAAAGGCCTAAGTACGACCACTTCATTCATAAATAGCTGGTGTGTAAATATGGCTCTCCCATTTCCAGTAACATCGGCAATTTCAGCAATTCAAAAGGCTAAAACCTGGATCCTCGGCATGGCAGGGCTGCCTTAAGTAATTAAACCCCCTCATCCCTGCCCCCTCACACACAAAACCCCTCAAAGCACAGCCAGGAGCCCTATTTAGGGAAGCAGCAATTCCAGGGGGAGCTGCCGGTGATGTCATGGCATTTAAACGTCGCCTGAGTCACAGGTTCCTGAGGAAGTGGCAACACCTACGGCATTACTGGATAAAAGTCAGCCCTGGAAGCACGAAATGAAAATAAAAGACGCTCGCAGACAAAGCAAAAACCTCACGGAAAATCGTGCCTGCTTTAGAGAATTCCTGCCCGCTAATTTGAGGGAAGTCTGTCACTGGAAATGAACGTGGGTGCCACTGAGAGCCCTCCCCGGCGAGGCTGCGGAGCTGGGGATGTGGGCAGAAAAGGGAAAAGAAAAACAAAGCGCAGAGAAAGGACACCAAAACCTGCCAAAACCCGGAGTCCAAACCCTTTCAGGGCAGCAGAATCTTCCCTTCATCCTTCCTGCCTTCCCTCCCAGCCTGCCACGAGGAGGAAACAATTCCAGCAGCTCTGCTGCAGGCAGCTCTAGCCCGCACCGCTTTGATTTGGGAAGTAAAGCATTCCAGCAGTGAGACTCCAGCTTGCATTTCACATGCCTGGAACCTTGCAGTGCAGGATGCACCAACTGCAGCTCCTGAGAGATGAATGAAGACCATCAGAAGACCATGAAGTCCATTAGACCAAAAGAGAAATTAAGGAAAAAACTACAGATCTCCTGTTTAATATCTCCCCTTTCCTACTTCCGTAGTGCAGAGTAGCACTTCACTAACAAATCAAACAATGAATCATTCTGCTGAGATCTTGCAAAAGTCAAACGTCCCAGTGCCAAAGACTGAAGTTGCACACAAGCCTGAATTTTTGCATGCTCAGACTACTGAAGCAGCAACCCGCAGCCAAGGAATGCAAGAACAGAAACTAACTGGATGGGAAAGGAGGGAAATTACAAGGAATAATTTTTGAAAACTCGTGCTTTTGATTTGGAGCAGCCCAGCACTGTACATGTGCTCCTGTCCTTTCCTGTTAGCTCACAAAATATTTTGTTAAGAAGCAATTTGAATTTTTTTGCCATTTAAAATGAAACGCACGTGTGCGTGTGACCTTCACGGAGAGACAAAGCCCATTGTGCTTCCTATCAATGCCCTACATAAACATCCATGCAAAGAACAGGAGGAAGCAGGCATTTAGAGAGCTCCAGGAGATGGAAGGAGTGTGTGCTCCCTGCCAGCCAGGAAACACAGCACAGGCTCTTTTCAGAACTGCTGATTGCTCCTTTTCTCCCTAAGCCCAAGGAGCTCCAGTGGCAGGGGGGCACTGGCTTGATTAGGCAGAAAGAACCTGTTCTGGTTAAGTTCTGACAAATAACTGGTGGGTTCTGAAAATCTCTTCAGAGAATGTCCTAAATAATTCCACTGCATTGGAGAAAGTGCTGTGGTGAAGTCACAACAGGCAGATAATACAATTAGCGAGGCTGCAATTAGAGCTTGACCTTCTGTGTGGTTGGAGCAGTCCTCTGCATCCTCATCCTGGGGTGAGATCATCTGGACTGGGAAATTAGGTGAAAAAACTGCTGCCCTGAGACACGGAATACCTGAAGGTACTTAAAGTACATCACTGCCACTCCAGCTTAGTGCTGTTAATTCTTCTGGGAGGAGGAGGAGCTCCAGCCTGGTTAAAATAATCCTCAAGTGACTCATCCCAGGGACTCCTCCACAACCTGGCCTGGTGGAAGGATGAGGATTGCTGGGTGTCAGTTGCTGGCCTGAAGAGAAAAGGGGCTACAGGTGGGCACGAGCCCCAGCCTGGCTACCAAGGCTTCAATGTGGCAACAGAACAACAGCTTGACCCAGGAAAACTGAGATTAAAGCCCAGAGATATTCTTGATAGGTTATCAATAAAAGTAAAATGAGAAAAGAAAAAAAAAAAAGTCAATACTGTTAGGGGTTTTTAATTCCAAACCTGCCAAGTGTTGCACAGGTAAGAAAATGAACTTTCCAGAAATGGTTGAACTGGAAAGCTGATGTGGGAATAGAGAGGGCAAGTCTGGATGAATTTCAAACCTGAAGCATCACCTGTGGGGTGCTCTGAAGCACTGTCAGGCTCTGGAGAAGGAGAGCTGGAAGCGGAACAGGTAGGCAGGGTTTTCACAGGTTAGGAATTTACACCCTGGCACAGTCCAGAGTCCTCCTGGTGTAGTATTTCTGCCTTTTAAAACAGTTAATCCAGGTGCTCTGGAAGAGCAAAGGTGCACAACAGCCTCTGGAAGGAAAGCTTCATTCTGGCGGGTATGCAGGAGCACTTCAGCTGCACTGAAAATGGAATTTAAAAAAAGAAAAAAGGGAATTAATGAAGCCAAATGGTAACAGGCTGGAGACATCTTCCAGATTCTGCTTCTTATGAAGTCAGCTACAATTTCCCATGTTGCAAATATTTCTTTAATGGCTCTCTTTGGAGCATAAACGCTTACTTGTTTCTAAGGAAAGCCTTGCATTATTATTTTAAAAAGAAATTAGAAATTTGGCAGTAAAATCCCACCACTGAGCTGCTCCTGCTCTCCTCTTTCTGTGCACACTTGGTTGCAAAGTCCCAGAGCAGCAGTGCCTGAGCCAGGGGCACGGGGCATGGCCTGGAGCATGTGGAAGGAGCAGGCAGCCTGGGTACCTGCCAGCCTGAAATGTATTTACTTCTGCAAGAATGTGAGCAATCCTCCCTATTCCCATACAAATGGAGAGCCAGGGCTCTCCTGGAACTCCTCAAATTTGGTTGTACTTGGAAGAGGAACTACATAAAAACATCCTCTTGGGTTCTGTCCCAGCTCCCGAGGATTCTGTGAGAGGCACGGCGTCCCTCAGCACCATCAGCTCCGTGACCTCGCCCAGCCCCGGCCTCCATGAGAATCCTGCCCAGCAAAGTCTGCTCCCAAAACCATCTCAGAATCACACGGGTTTTATGGGGTGGCTTGAGAAAGGGGAAGGAACTCGGTGGGGAGTTGGGAGCTGGGTGAGCTCTCCATGGCTCAGCACAGTCCCAGAGCAGTGTGAGGACGGAGCAGCAGCGGCGAGCTTGGAAGGGCTCAGGGACCCCTTGGACTTGATGATCTAAAGGGTCTTTTCCAACCAAATGCTTCTCTGATTCCATCAGCAATCCCAATTATGCAAGTTAACAGACATTTAGGAAGAATTTGTTCAGTAAGAGGAGGAAACACATGCTGTCATTTAATTCCACAGAGCAAAGCCCAGAAATTAAACCCATTTCAGTGAGTTTTCTACAAGGGCACAAGTGAGAAACTAAAATAAAGTGCTCATAGATGGCAGAAAAATACTTCTGTTGCATCTGTTTTAAGGTGAGCAGCCAGAATTTATACAAAAACCCAAGATTAGAGTCATAGAATGCTAAGGGGTTGGAAAGGAGCTTTAAAATGATCTAGTGCCACCCCCTGCCATGGGCAGGGACACGCAGGAAGTGGGATAAGAATATCAAAGATGACAAAATGGGTATTTTAGTTTACCTCACTGGGCTTCTCTGAGGACACAGGACCAAAGCCATGCAGAACACAGGGAAGGGAAAGCATTTTTCTGAGCTCAAGCTCAATGATTTTAAGGCCTGGAGCAGTTTCCTTTGTTGTGCCAAAATAACTCCAGTGCTGCTGACTTCAACTGAAGCAGAATCTCTTTAGTTCTGGGGAGCCATCAGCTTCCTGGGAATAGAACTTGTGTGGTTCCACTCGCGATGACCTTCTCAACCAACCTGTCTGGGCCACCATGAATTCTCCTCCATGGATCTAAGTGTGGTTTCCACATCTGGGCCTTTCTCCCTTCCACAGCCCAGCACTGAAGGCTTCAGACTCAGAACACCCGCGCTGGGAAAGGCTCTGGCCACGGCTGCGATGGCACCAGGACAGTTCACGGGTGTCCCTGAGGGGAATCCATTCCCCACGGACACAGCAGGGCACAGCAGGCTGTGGCAGCAAGGATGAGAGCAACTCAGGGCTCCAAGGAAGGAAACTCTTGCACAGAATCTCAAATCCCTCCCTCTGATGGATGGGCTACGTTCACGTAACAAATTCTAAACCTCAGCCAGCAGAATGCACTGAAGCAAAACTCCAGCTGGCAGAAGTGTGAAATCACAACAGAAGCTGTCATTGCGTGAGTTTCTTTAATTCTCAAGTACAAAAGTGGTGTCAGAGCTCTCCACTGAGATCTTCTGACAGTATTAAATGTCCCCAGGTGAGGCCTGTGGGTGCCACAGCTGCAGGCTGCCATATAATGCCAGGATATTTCCATTAGACAGTTCAGGAATATGAGCAGGATCCCCTGAGGCTGCTCATTCCCTCTTCCCAACAGATTTGGTTCCACCTGGAAAGCCCTGGCTGGGTTCTGCAGGCAAAGCTCAGGTTCTTCACTGGTGCCATGGTGGAGGAGCTCCTGGCAACACAAATGACATTAAAATCCCACCTCCTCCATGAAGAAAGGGAAAGTTTAGCTTGTCCCATTAAACAGCAAACACTGGAGGTCCGGACTGTGCAGAAATCCTGCTTTAAGTGCACACAAGGCAGCAAATAAATGTGTTTATCTGCTGCTAGCATTTGAATGTACATTCATTCATTCACTGGAATGGATTCTCGGGATTTCTCACTCAGCAAATGCCCAGAAATTGAGTAAAAGCAAAAGAAGGACAATTCTGGCCCGCAAGGAGAAAGAAAACAATGTTCTAGTCAGACAAGGGAAGTTATTCCAAGCCAGAGTGAAGCATTTCTGCAGATCAGGGACATGTGGAACGCACATGGACAGGAAACAGCTCAGCCTGGGAGAGCTGGGTGGCACTGGGGTGACACAGGTAAGGAAACATTGCATTAACCCTCAGCTCTGAACCTTTCTGCCTCCTCCTCTCCTGCCCAGACACCTCCCAAGCAAAGCTACGAGGGAGCTCTACCAGCCCAGCAGAGTTTCGGGTATTTAAAACAATTATTAATGTTTACCAGGTCCAGAAAGATGTGCAGCTTTCATGTTGTAGATAACCCCGAACTGCAGAGCCATTCACACTCCACGGTCAGCAGCTCCCAAAGATGGAAAAAGCAGATTATTCCCTTTAAACTGCCCTGGCACCAACCCGTGGCTCCAGCTGGACACTATGGCATGGCCAAAAACATGGCTCCAACCTCATCCTGTGCTTTATCTGCTTTAAAAATGCACATTGCAGCGTGTCAGTCTCAGTGTTCAGTGCCTGACCACCAAAAGATGACTTGCTCTGATTACCAGCTCTGATTTCCAAAATATATTGCATTCATATATATTTTATATTACACTGAAGTTATCTAAGCTAGACATTCTCCTATGTAAGAAATCATGGAAATATAACGACTATGATAATAAATAAATAGAAATAATGGCTATTTTAGACAATAATGGCTATTTTAGACACTTGGTGCAAACATCAGCAGGTTTCAATAAATCTTCTTCTCTGATCAGAATATGGGAGTTGCAGATATCCTCGACCTGACTGAACTTCTTCTGATGTGGCATAAAAGAGAAGCTGGGAAATTCTCTACAAAAATAAATATTCGGAGCTTAAGTTAAGGAAGGAACTAAAATAATTGAACTGACCAACTAATTTTCATAATATGTATGGGAAACAGAGGCTGCTTGGCAGATAAAGTGATTTTCATTTTTTCTAAGTGAGTTAGCTCATAACCCCCACAATATAAAGCTATGAAAGGGATTTCAAATTTCCTTCTCAAACCTATTCCAAGTTAAGACCAACAGATTCACTTTCAGGTTTGCTCTAATGTACTTTGATATTTCAAAACTCCTTTTTCCTCAAGCTATTTTTTAAACTCAGCGATTCTCAAACTCCTCTTTGTGCTCAGCCATAACCTCTGAAGCCACTCAAAAGACTCAAATGAACCAAAAAGGAAAAGAGAATTGCTCTTTTTGAACACCTGCAGGGGTCTGCATGACCACACCCAAACCCAGCAAAGTCAGAGAACAAATTTCTTATTTCAGTGAAGCCTTTCTCTCCAAGTTTTGATCAAATCAATGACCCACCACCCACTAAAGCAATTTTTAACCACGTAACAGAGCCTTCTCCGAGCTTCAGGGGAGCCTAATTATGATATAAACGTGTTTTGGTCTTTCCTGAGCAAAAATCAGTCAAACCACTTTGTTTGCGTGGCATGAAAGGATGAGATCTTTACAGGGAATAACAATTCCACGGACACATCCACAACAACTGCACCCTAAATTCATGTTTGCAAACAGAATTCATGTGGTGGGGGCAGCAGGTTTAGGTCCTTACCCGCTCCTGCCCACCTTTAAACACGAAATTCACCTCCCAAGAGCAGAAAATGCTCAACCTTAACAAATTCCAACTAAAGTGCCCCAAATCTGAGAGAGATGAACAAAGAGATTCAGAAATGCTGCTCGGACGTGGCCATTGACAAGCAAAATAAAACCTGGCACAAACAAACCACCCAAATCTACTTAAGCAGCATATTTTATATGCAAGCCATATTTAGAAACTTAAAAAAAAAACAACCAACCCAAAAAAAGAGACCGGGTTTAAACATAAGCACATCGCTGCAGTTATTTACACAATAAAAATGAAAACATGGCGAGTTCTGTCCATAAGAGACTGCTTTGAAAGCGAAGTTATTCATGGCAAAACGTGGGTTCTGTTTGTTTGTCTTTCCAGCAGCCAGGAGGGGTAAGCAATCATTAACTTGTCCAAGCAGAGATAAAAGGCAGGGCTGCAGTGCAGAGTGGGGCATCCTCCTCCTCAGCCACCTCAAACCGTTTCATCATCACTCATGTCCCAGATCTGCAACAAAAAACGGAACTTTAGTTTGTGGAGTTGAAATGTGCTCTTAATCCACTCTTAAAAATTCACATTGCTGTTTAAAAGGAATAATAAATAGCATTTTATGAACTGTTGACTAGCGCCAATGGAGCTTTACAGAAAAGTCAGTGTTTTTCTCCTCTGTTAACAACCTGCACACCAATAATTATTTGTCATCTTGGGGGGGTTTTTAACATCTGCTTTTCAGCATTTGTCACTTTGGCTATTTGGTATTTATTATCATTTACAGTAAGGCTCAGATCAAACCCCAGACGTTCCGGGTTGGTTTGCTGACTCACTGGCACACATTTCATGTGAGTAATGACTTCTAATAAACAGCTTATTTTACTAAACTGCAGAAAAATTTCTAGACATTCATGAAGAACTAATTGGCCACTTTACACTCAAATATTAGATCTCATAAACAGCAGCTTAAAGACAAGAAGTTATATGGAAATTTGTATTTTTTTTTGTTTGAAAAAGAAATAAAGCCGCACTTTTTTTTTCTGCAGTACAACATAATTGTACTTTTGCTTTCTGACTTGCCCTTGGCCAGTGAGTGGTTATAGAGTGGGGAAAAAGTGAATATTTTCACAGAATTTCAAGGTGTCCTTGTGAACACACTGAGGTGGAGTGGTGGGAATGCAGACCAGGGATTTGCAGAGATGTTTGTGGGGGGAGAACATATTCTCAATATGCTCCAAGCTTTCTCTTCCAGAGCAACAGGATTGCTCCTAAAAGCACTTTTTATGCTATTTTAGAGGTTTAGCTCATGGCAAAGACCCTCTTTCCACCTGGCAGGACTTAAGCTCAGGACTAACGTGGATTTGAGAACACGGTAACACCAAGTTTCTAACACATAAAGCTGCGTCTCTGACTGGGAGCATTTCAAACTCGCCCAAATGATCTGCAGCGCCTGCGGAGTGCTGCGGGTGACACTGGACAAGCGGTTTGGATGACAAGCACAAAAATGCCATTCCCAGAGCACACAGCCCCCAGAAATCCCTCGCTGGCCATGACCTGACCAAAGGAGCTGCGGCACTTCCGCGTCCCTGGGGAAATGAAATTCAGCTCCTCCGCTCCAAAACACAACTCGTGTGTTGGCATGAAGCGGCCAGCTGAGTTATTCTCTTCATTTCGTGTCCTGACCACTGAAATATATCAAATCCCCTTGCACCAGAGCATGAACAGTTATTTGGGCTGTAAATTCTTGGGGGCACAAAGCAGTGTTTTACATGCACACAGTGCCTGGGACAATGGCGCACTGTTCTCACTGCACTGGGTAGACAAATAAAAAATACAAATAACCCCTTTTCCAGCCAGGCAACAATGCCTATTGACCTATAGCTTTAATAAACCCCTGCAGGAAAAAAAAAAAAAAATGGACTGTTTCTGGAATTTAAAAACGTTCTGAAAAAAGCTCTTTGAATCCAGCCTAGGAAAAGACATAAACCCAAACATTTCCCTGCAGTGCTACGAGCTGTGTAAAATGAAAACTCTGAATGGCAAGACTTGCTCCATTCCTAGAAGCGTCACAAAATGGTGGTGTAAATCCTTACGGAAAAGACTGAAGGAGCAGTTTGTTTACAAAAGGAAAAAAAAGAGTTTTCATCCTGCCCTAGATGAGCAGCTTGGAGCTTGCCAAGGCAAACACAAATGTCCAGCTCGCCAGTCAGGGTCAAGGATGTGGAAAGCAAATACAAAAACCAAAATCTTTAAATAGAGTTCATGGTATGATTCGAGCCAGAGAAAAGCAGAAATCCCAAGTTCAGACAGCCCCCCCAGCCCAGTTTCTGAAAACAAAGCCCACGGGCTGCAGCCCTGACAAGGAATTCTCCCCTATCTACAGCAGCTCTTTTCGAGGAGCTTTCAACAAAAAGGAGGCTTTTAACAAAAAATATTCACAGAAATACTCAAAATGAGGTTCCCAGGTATTTAACCAATCCTTAAATGTCCTGGACTGAGGAGGATGATTTTTAAATGTCTGAGCAGTATTTTCCCTCCAGGAGAACAGAGAGTTCTGTAAGACAGTTTACACTTCATGCGATCTCAGAGCAGTCAGAACCCTTAAACCACAGAATGGACTTAAAGCTCATTTTATTGCAAACCCCTTCCACGGGCAGGGACACCTTCCACTATCCCAAATCCAGCCTGGTCTTGGGCACTTCCAAAATCCCAGCGCAGCATTTTGTGCCCAATTTACAAAGGTTTATAAAGAACAAAGTGGTGGGATCTTAGCAAAGTACCTGCGGAGGGAAGGGGAAAACACAAAACAAAAGGGGAAAATTCAATACGGAAGGGAACAATTGCAAAGTACCTCAAAGAAAACAAGCTGCACGGAGGTGTGCAAGGGAAGTTGTGTGAAATCCTGACAGCTACATTATCACAGGCTCCTGACTGACAGTAATAGGTGTTTTCCAAAAAAGACATTTCAACTTTAATAGGTGATGACTATGCAAACTCTGGAGATTGCTTCAAAAGAGTGAACCTTTTAACAGAGGAAATCACAAACTGCAGAAAGCCAAGGAAGACAATGTGTAAAACGACTGTCAAAAGAGTCTGATTTCCAAACCAAGCTGTGAATTTGGATTTTTTTCACTTCTGCTCTGTCCCGCAGCACACCTGGGGCAGGCAAACCCAAACACAGCTACAGGCAACGACAGGAGGAGTCATAAAATGGGAGATAATGAAGCAGCTGTCAACCCCACCCCAGCCTGCACAGATCTGGGCAGATTATCTGAATGCACCTGTTCCTTCAAATACCTGCTGCTATATTCAAACTTCTTTGGAGAGCTTCTTAAATTTCACATGCAAATGATGGCTGTTCAGGAGAAGAGGAGGATTCCCACACTTGTTTTCTTGCAAGTCCAACTATTATTTTAGGAAATAACAGGAAGAATGAGGTGGAGGGGAAAGCCCACAAATTCCCACTGATTGATTTTCCTCAGCTCCAGATTGCACATCCAATAAATCCAGTGGAACAGAGAGTTTTGCATTTCCCCCCCACCAGAGGAACACCTGGTACCTGCAAACTGAACTTCCACAGCTCCAAAATTGGTGCCACCCATCCAGGCAGTGGCTTTGCATCTCCCCATTAACATCTGTGATTCAAACAGATAACGACTATTTATCTTATAAATAAACTTGCAAGAATAGAAATGTACCTTTAGGGGATTCTGAGAAGTTTCTTGCCTCCAAACTGCCAAACAAACAACCCCCACACGTTGTTGTTTACACACAACTGAGATGAATTTACAGACACATGGCCCAAAACACTCTGCTCAGGAGGACCTGGAGTAGATTTTTTATGCAAACCACAGGATTTACTGCGTTATGAATGCTTCACATATGGTGAGGAGTAAAGAGTAAAATCCTGAGGGCTGCAAATGAAATCTTTCATCAATCAAACAGCACAGCTGAGGATCACACGAGAACACGACTTCCCAGAGCAATTGTCAAATCTTAGTCCCTGATTTAGAAACAATCAGGATTTTTGATGAAAAAAGAACACATTCAAGCAACCTTTTGCTATTTTACAGCAATAAAATGTGAGTTTTTTGACGAGTATGAGGTAAATCATGTTCTTGTTCTGTGCTCTAGCACAGAGACAATACATCAGGATTTTGGGCAGCCTAAATCACTTCACAGTGTGGATCTCGGGCTGAACACCCCCGTGTGTGTGGCTCAAGGTGCTGGAAGTGACCTGTGCTCTGTGGGACCTGTTCCATCCCTGGCTGCACCTCAGCAACGGCAACAAAAATGAAACTGCACCTTGAAATTCATTAACCACCTGCAAGTTGCAGCCTGCAGCTCCCGCAGCCTTTCTGGTGCAGGCCGAGGGGGATAATTACAAAGTTCAGCACCCTCCTTTCATCTCGGCTCCCTCTGCACTTCCCTGCATCTCCCTCCATCTGAGCACGCTCCCAGCATTTTCCATGCCCAGCCATCCCCTCCCCACCCCCTGCCCACAGGGAAGAAAGCCCCAGGTGAGCGCCCAGGGCAGATTTTGGCTTTGCTCAGAGCCTGCTCAGAGCCTTCCTGGCTGTCCAGGATCCAGGGGGATGCTCCGATCCAACAAGGATCCACTGCAAGACCTCATCCTACACTAATTCTCCAACTTTTTTTTCCCAAACTACCTTCTAACTTCCTTAAACTGTACCTAGAACCAGCTCTGGCCATAATCTGAATAATTAACTATCAGATATTTCCTACTTCAGCTGACACGCAAATGACAAACTTAAACCTACAGAAATTAAAAAAAATCAAACCCAAGCCTTATAAAACCTGCATTTCTTTCAGGCTGCTCTTATTTAAGCAGCAGGTGGAGAAAAGGGTGGATAATTTCCCCCGACCCCTGCACGCAGCTGACCTGGCTGACAAATCCCTGGCATCCCCTGTACCTCCACAGATTCTGTTTTTCTGTGTCTGCCCCACAGCCTTCCCTTCACTACCTGGCAATAAAATCAAATCCATCAACCTTGTTCCTTTTTTTGGCTTTTTTCTCAGTGCTGGTGGCCCTGACTGCTGCTTGTTTTGCCCCTAGAGCCTTTCCAAAATTCTGTATTTTCAGCCCACAGCCACAGCCTGAGAGGTCAGGGTGATGGGGCTTTCTCATTTTAATCTCAGCAAACAGCAAATCTTCTACAAGTTCCTCTTGTATGGAGTTTTTAAAACAGATGTACAATGCTCAGAAGCACAGAATGGTTTGGGTTGGAAGGGACCTTAAAGCCTAAATACCTTGTAGAGCTGGTAACTGAAGGACTGTTAAGCTGTTTTTAAGACCAAAACAGAGAAAGGCAAGTAAACAGCACAGAAAGTATTTGTTTACAAATAAACTTTTAGCTAGAAAGTCTTTTTAATGTCTCCAGTCCCAAGCAGATACACAAACAGCAGCACCAAGCAGTAATTAGCCCCATCTGGGTTTATAGCACTTTTCCCAGGTATCCATCAGAAAATGATATGGAAACATTCACAAAAAGGATTTGTTTGGGTCACGACTAAACCATTAATGAAACAATACAAGAAAAGAAACAGGCAAAAAACGCACACCAGGGTTTTTCTGGTATAAAAATGCCTCAGACAGATTTCCTTCCATTGTTCCTTGTTTTACGAGGAAGAAAAATCCCAAAGCACAGAAGCAGCAAACACAAACCCAGTTTCTCTCCTGCCTAGAAGTGCTCTGAGCTGAAAAAGCACGTTTGGAGGGCATAGCACTGGAGCTGTTGCAGTGACTGCATCTAAGAGGAGACTTTCTGCTACTCAGCCTTTTCTTCAGGCTCTTAAAAGCTCCAAACAAGTGTGAAAACAAATAAACACCCCCCTCCCCCCCAGCACGTTTGGTGAGTGCCATTATTCTCTTTTGTGTGGGATTTTCAACTTCATTTTGCTTCCACCAACAGGCAGCTGTCCAAGGAGAACGTGTGTTTGAAGGAAGCCACAATTAATGTAAATTCTGCCATAGGAATGATTAGATCTGCTATAAAGCCTTTGGCTGAAATGAAAATAAAGCATTGTGGTATATAAAAGTGCGTATTTGAATTCTTCTATCATCTTCCCCCTTTGATGTGCCCAGGTTTTACATTAAAAATAAAACTGTAAGTTTATATTCTTTGCATTTATAAATCCTGCAAAAAATTGATAACGCAGGTATAAAAGCAAATTTCCTTTCAAGCCTTGTACAGGAAATGTGGATTGGATAATAAGTGGATCTCAGAATAATGAGAATAATAATGAGAATAATTTCTACACTCGAGTCTGTGCCACTCCAACTGCCCGGATTTTGTTTTGCTGTAAATCCATAATTTGCCGTGTCCCACTGCATCTTTTTAACTCCCAGGTGATGCAGAGCTGCTGTCCAAGGCCTCTGGATGAGCTTTCAGGTCATAACAATCAAAGCTGGTAGTTACTGATTAACAATGAACAGCAGATTGACTCCACAGCTGAACTGCAGGAATGAACAAGCCAGGAACAATGAAGGGATTATGAAAGATGGGATTTAAGGGACACTCAGTGCTCTGACACGGGGGCACAGCATCACTGAGCCCCAGAGACACCTCTGGAATCATTTTGTCCCTCCCTTCCCCCAGAGCAGGGCCAGCTCCATCAGGCTCCCGGCCACAGAACCCCCACAGAATTACAGAATGGTTTGTCCAGCTCAGTTTAAAGATTTCTGAGACTTCACATCCTCTCTGAGAACCCTGCTCCAATGTTGTTACATCCACAGATGAGATTAAATCATCCCTCGAAACTTCTTTGTTAAATTAGCCCATACCTATCACATATCCATAAATATGTCTGCTACCATCACCATCACCATCATCATCATCACCATCACCACCCTCACAATGCTTCTTTCCAGCCCCTGACAGAGCAGCCCCCTCCTGGCAGGGCCAGCACACTCACCCTGCCCTTCCGGCAGCTTAGAGATGCTGAATTGCACAGTTCTGCTCACCTAAACCCACACAATCCTCATTTATTCCAGAGGAATTCCAGCTGGCTGCCGGACAGGGCACACGTTGCTGTGGGAAGGATCAGTCCCACCACCCTTCATGGAATCAGAGATTTTGGGAGGGAGAAGGGACTTAGATTGACATTTGCAAATCGTATCCTGAAGGGACACTGCCCCTGAGAACTTGGAACATCTCCCTCTTCTTTTCAAAAAATTCCCAAATTCTACAAGGGGGAAAAAAAAAAAATCCATAGAAATCCTTGAGGCTTTACTGACTGATTAAAGAGCAGAGATCATTTTCAGACGAGACAGAGATTCCCACAACAATAAAAAGTGTTATTGGAAGGTCACCTAACCCAGCTATGAGTCACGTCTCAGTCCTGCAGCGTTTTCATGTTTGATCAGCCACACTCCATCTTCACAAAGTGTAGCTGGCAAACACGAGCAAAATGTGCATTATTCTCAATAATTCCAAACCCAACAACAGGGATCCTTTTCAGCTCGATTCCCATGATCAGAAAATAACATTTGGCAGGGAAAACTAACACATGTCCCACACGCAGTTATGTCAACTTACATGTGAGTTCGGGGCACATCTTTAGCATAACCAGACTTCCCCTCATGCACTGTAACACGTAAGGAACAGAAAACTTGAAATGCAATCAAAATATTAATTCATTAAAACTTTGATTTATCCAGTGACCTCACTAATCTCATCATTGCTTCCATGGAGATACATGTGGTGTATACACAACATTTCTATCTTGTGGAGGAGGCAGCAAGAAGTTTGGGAAAACTTTGTCCTCTCTCCTCTTTTACAGAAGGAATGCTCTTCCTAGAGCTAGAAAACAAAATAACTTCTGAAGGTATAAACTGAGTGAGCAAAAGAACATGGTTTGCAGTGTTAAATGCTCAAAGGATACGGGATTATCAGATTTATTTCATGATATATAGTTCAGAGACTTAGGGAAGATAAATACATGTGTATTAAAACCTCCCATGCCAGATTAACCCTGCCACTTTTCCCATCAGGTTCATCAAACAGGACAAAAAATAAATATTACCCATAACATTGCAAGTGCTGCTATAAAAGCACAACTAGGAAAAAAGCCGTTATTAAAGGTAAGATAATGACAGTGATGTTCCAGAAACAGAAGAGGCAGGCCAGGGTTCTGGTTTGGTTTTGTTTCAAGTGGGCAGCACAAGCAGAAGGCGCTCGGCAGTGAGGGACCTCTGCAAGCACCTGGCCTGGCTCTGCAAACATCCGCGGGGCCCATGCAATAAACAAACAACAAATCACAGGGGCAGCCTCCTCTTCACTCAAAAACTCGTGCACTGATTTAAAGCCATATGTCCAACCCAGATGCAGCTGAGAACTTGCCCGAGTGTCAGATTCATTCCTCTGACGCTTCAATTAATACAGACACAACTGAACAAACAAGAATTTTGATGAGACCGTGCAGAGATTTTGGGCCTGGAGGGTCTTGCAGGGCTCTGGATTCTGCAAGCCCTTTCAAAGTTGCTTTTGATTTTCCGACCACAGGATTTCAACATCTGCTGGACCAACAGACTGTCTGCAAGTAGCTGTGTCCCAGCTCTCAAATCTCCTTATTTCATTCCCAATTCTTTATCTGTCCTACTGGTCATAATAAATATAGAAATAATAAATA
>WEIT01021960.1:134615-199267 GCA_013389985.1 Dryoscopus gambensis
AAAATATATAATAGAAAGGAAATAATATATTAAAATAGATAATAATCAACATATTATTAATAATAAATATATATATAATAATAAACCAAAAAATCCTGTTATTCCATGTCTTTTTAGCCGAGTCAGGCTTAGCAAAGCCCTGCTGCAGCCCCTCCATGGATCCCAGGAGCACGAGCACCCCACGGAGCCCCGGCGATGGCACAGATGTGCTCCAGCAGAGGCCTCCAGTTGCTTACAAGCCAAACAACTTGTTTTGGCTCAGAATTCCCTTCTCCCCCCATCTGGGGGGGCTTTGATCTTTGGGCCTGTTCTGTGATTGCAGTTCCACGGGTTTATGGGATCACAAGGAACGTGTGAGTCCAGCTGAGAGCGACAGAGTGAGAAGCTGCTTTTAGAAGTTGGATTGCAGGCAGCAAACAGAGCGAGTGTGGTTCCAAAACGGGGACACAGACCCAGGCTGTCCCATGGATTTTCCATAAAATTCATCATCTCATATATATATCTATATTCAAACCAGGTTTATACTGATTTATAGACATTTAAAATCATGTTAGGCTTCTGGGATCAGAGAATCCCAGAATGGTTTGGGTGGGGAGGGACCTTAAATCCCATCCAGTGCCACCCCTGCCATGGCAGGGCCACCTCCCACTGCCCCAGGCTGCTCCCAGCCCCAGTGTCCAGCCTGGCCTTGGGCACTGCCAGGGCTGAGCTGCATCCCAACCTCAGCTCCACGTGGAATCACCTCATTCTCAGCCCGATTCCACACCAAATTTCATTCCCGTTTTTTGACTCAATGGAACATTCTTGCAAAATGCCAGTGCTGCATTCAGCTATTGTGTAACGCAGAGACTTCAAAAAAACCCCAACCCAAACAAGGCCACAGAAGACATGTAACACAAAGTGCCATTTCCCAGGAGCAGTATTCCACCCAAACATTCTCACTGGGAGCTCAGAAAAGGGAATTTTGTATTTTCAGACCCCCTCTCCTGCATTAAACTTTGAAGTGTTACTACTTCAGCACAAAATTTATCTCAGAGCTCTTATATCTATATAGATATCTATATATCTAATACCTCTGACATTTCTCTTCTGGTGTGATAAATAAAAGCATCATTATTCTCCTGAAGGAGTTCTTTGTCCTCAGAATTTTATAAAATTTTTATATTGTAACTAAAACCTGAGGTTTTGATTTCCTCCACATCGGGGATGGCTGTTTTTCCACATTTTATTTTTTATTATGGGTAGCAGAAGATATTTTCTAATGAGCTAAATCTGAGTTAGAGGCATTCTTCTCTGCCCCTCTGCACAACATTTAATATTCTTTAGTTTCATTGTGAAGATTAAGCAGAGTTTTCCTTCATCCTTAAAGTCATGAGCTGTTTCTCCCACAGATAAAAGTCTGTAGTTCCCAAAACCTGGCACAGGCAACCTTGATGAATTATTCCAGACACACAGTTATAATGGAGAGAATAAACTTGTTTACAGTGGTGATTTTCACAAGTCAGAGCTCTATCAGTGCACTCTTTAGATAAGGCAAGCTTTAAGAACCTTCCTGGTCACACAGAATGCACCTAAATGAATAACCTCCTTTCAAAAAGCAATTTCTTCCTTCTCTAAGACAAACTCTCAATTTAATAACTTCAGTTATTAAACATATTAAGCTGACATCATGATGTTACTCAGATGACTTAGTCACATTTGTCATGAACAATTTAATCCTCCAATGGGTTTAGCATCTTAACTGAATCTTTTTTATTTTAAGGCTCATTTCTTGGTGGCAGAGGTGGGATTGCTATGGGAAGGTGGGGTGCCATTTGTTTTTAATTGCTGCTCAGCATGCACTGCAGTGAAGCTCCATTTCCAGCTGAAAAACCTAAACAGCAAATCTAAATATTCAACCAAATACTGCCTAATTATTTTAATAAATAAATAATCTATAATTAGTACAAAACCATGCTTTGTAATTCCTGCTTTCAAAGTCAAGGAGTTGTTTTCTAGCCCAAAAGGCTCCTGAAGGACTAAAGGAAGCTGTCCCAGTGTGAGCTGCTCATTTCCTACTGATCTGATGCTTACACATTGTTCAGTGACGTGGGTGATGTGAGGAAGGAACTGCTCATGGAAACTTTTGTCTTCCTTTGTGCAGCCCCGTGGAAATCCCAACAACAACAACAACAAGTTCCATAACATTAACCAGCAGTACTGAGGGGCTAAAAAAACCATCCAGCCATTACCAATCCTATCTCAGGTTTGGATCTGCACGCTTCGTTTTCGGGGATGGTTCCTTTGAAGAGCAGTCCAGACGTCAGACTCGCTTCAGGGAACTTCTCCAATTACCAGAGAGAATGAGGGCTATGAGAGCATGAAGCCCTTGTCAAAAACCCCTCGGTGTGCCCAGCCTGTGAGCCTTCCCCAGCAGGCAAATGATCCTCCAGCTGCTCCCAGCACAGCAGGGATTGCTCCCAAATTCTTCATTCATATAGAAAAATACACTTAATCAATAGTTTAAACTTACTTTAAACTTCATCGCTTCTGAATAAAAACTATGTCTAGGTTTCATGGCTTGTTGAACAGCTGAGTAGGGTTTGTTTTTCACAAGCAAAGCACACTTTCAGTGGCAGCAGAGTCCTACAACCCACCTAGAACCACCCTCCCTGTGCCAACAGCCGGGTGATCACCCTGTCCAGCATGAAAAACCTCATTTATTCCTGTCTGAGCTGTAATTAGTGATTTCCCTGCTCCTTCTCTTATTACTTAGGCCAAAGCTGCCCCTGACATCAGCTGCAGAGCGTCAGGCCTCAATCTGCATCCTGGGGGCATCACTGCACAGCTCTGGACTCACACTCAGGAGCCTCCACGTTAAAGCAAAAGCTGAGCAGAGATTCTCAGGGTCTTTCTGTGAGTCACGGTGACAGGAGAGCTGCTGTGGTGGTGAATAAACATCACTGGGTTTTCGGCCTTTGCTCTCACGTAAAGCAAGGCCTGCTTTTTGGGCTACACAAAGCTGCCAGGGAGTTCAGAAATCCAAACACGGGCAGTGAAGAATTAAGGTGTTGCCTGAAAAGTTAAAAGTTCTTGAGTAAACCCCAAAGTGAAGAGACCACGAGCAGCTCAAACATCGGTGCATGAACTGAAAAGCTGCTCTCCCAGCTGGGAACAAGCTGGAACTTGCACGGGGCCCTGCACACCCTGGCAAACTCCTTAATTATTGGGAGCAGACAAAGTCTGTTTAGTCATGTCTGCTCGGGGGAAGGACATTACAACACATCTGCACTGGCTCTTTCCACACAGGTCAATCAGTTCTCCACGGTGGTTTTTCCACCCCTTTTTTTTTTTCCATCCAAGAATCCCCCCTCCATGGACGCCCTCAGCCAGGCTGGCCACACACCTGGTGCCACACAGCCAGCAAAATATTCAACCAAATAATATATAGTATATAAATTGGCACACAAAGCTTACCAGGTTTGGATCTCTCTGTCTCACTGAGGGCATGGTATGACCCAAAGGTGGCCTGATTCTGTTGGATTTGTTATATTTATATGGAGATATAAACTCTTTCCTTCAGCTTAATTTTGCACTCTGGAGAATTTTCAGCCTTGCACGTGACACAGACACAAATAATTTATACCTATTTCATCAAATTCTTAATTAATATATAAAAATACATTTAATAAATAGTTCAAACTTCCTTTAAACTTCATATTTTCTGAACAAAAAACTGTCTAGGCTTCATGTCTCATGAAACAACTGAGTAGGATTTATGTTTTCATAAGCAAAAAACCCTAAAAGATCAGGTTCAGTGAAAGAAATTATGTATCTCCATCAATGTCTCCATGTTCTAATGTGGGGCAGTGATAACATCAGTGCCATTAGTTTAGAGACAATTGCTGTTTGCTTTATTTAGAGCAGCCAATCAAAAAGGGATTTATCTCTAGACTAGAACTTTTCCCACACCAAGGAGAAATGAAATTCATCTGGAGCCCAAGTACAAAGCTGGGCAGGCACATCCCATTATTTCATTGGGGGGAATTTGTTTCTTAAATTACGGCATTGCTGCGCACCAGAAGAAAGGAGTCAAACCCCAACAAATCCTTCAAAAGGCAGGACGAGTTCCAAGTTATTATAATTATAAAAGTTCATGCAAAGATGAAAAGTGCCATAAAAACTTCTGGAATATTATGCAGTGAGTCAAGGGTTACTAAAAGACAATGGGGAATGGGATAATTATTGCATTTCTTCATGTTTCTATCTGGACTCAAAGGACATCAGACCAGCAGGACAATGTGATGCAGTTGTGTTCCGTGACCTACAGAGCATGGCACAATTACATTAATAAAGGGAATTTTTGTTGCTTGGAGAAAATGGCGGCGTCACTTTGATTTACAATCCATAAAAATAGGAAATGAGAAGCATCTCCACAAAGGGCAGCACCTAAACTGATGAAATCATGCAGCAGTGAGACTGAAGGATAAACATATTTAGCTTGTCTGATTATTGGTGACAGCTCTCTGAAAAATGAGTTAAAGGAGATTTATTGGAAGCGTTTCATAGAAACCAAGATGAAAAACTTGCAACTGAACTCTAAAATCACTGCAGGCTGGAAGCATCCTGCAGGAGAAGGAAGGTGTCAGAACACGGACAGCAGTGGGGATGAGAGGTCAAAAGGAGATTGAAATGAAGTAAAATCATTTTTAAGACAAGCTGAGAGTTTGGTCACAAGAAGCACGAATAAGGACATGGAAAAGCTCACGGTGGCTGACAACCTAAAGGACACGGAGGTGCCAGAATAAAACAATTCCTTTGTGCATAACATGGGTAAAACACCAGAGGGAAAAACTGTAGGGACAGTGCCATAGGGGGCTTAATAAAAGAGAAAATCCTGGAGATGAAAATATATCACAAAGATCCCTTGGACTGGTAAAGTCACCATCAGTACTGGTGGCACATTTGCCTGAAGAATTGACTTTTCCTCTGGAAGTGTCAAAACAATGATGTGGACCAGCATCTGTGAGAAATATCATGATACATGGGAATATTATGATCATTGAAGTTTAAGAACCGGATTAAACAAAATAAGTGAATCTGAAATACTGTGACACATGGGAATATTACGATTATTGAAGTTTAAGAACTGGATTAAACGACGTGGGTGAATCCTGACAGCTCTAACCAACCAGGCCACAACAAACCATTGCTGTGCCAAGGACTGGTGGCCACGAGCTCGTCCCCACCCTGGTGGAGCTCAGCTGACCAAGCAGGGCACAGCAACACTTGCGACCCTGACAAAAAAACTGCTGCAGCCCCACTCCCAAAGGGCAGCACAATGGTAATTCCAGCCTCCTGCTGAACCTCGTCCTTCCAAATTGCTTTGTCTGTTTTGGCCCGAGGCTGCATATTAGAAATGATAAAAGTGCTTCTTTCAAACTCAAAGCAAGACAGTTGCAGTGCCAGTGTCAACATGACAGAGTGCTCGTGGCTACGGGGGGGAGGAAGGAAAAGAGGGGCAGGAGAGAGCTCTGCACTTAATGCTGGGCAAGTAGGAACAGAGTTTTTCTCTCTGGCTGAAGCCCAGGCTTACCCCACTGTATTTTTAACCTTCTCTGAGTTGACGAGACTGGAAGAGTTGCTCTGGCAGCAGTCACAAATCAAACTCGTTATAATTATTCTTCCAGCATAAAAATGAAGAAACGTCCCTGGAAACAGTTCTGCCCCTTTGATATGCGCTCGGTGCTCATTTAATCAGGGTTTGCCTCGTTCAGAAACACTGAAAAGAAACAGCCAATGAGGAAATAAAGAGGATTTCTTGAGAGGAAGCCAAAATGCAATGTTTTATGCTGACGTACATGTATAAGGTAAGGAGGGTTTTTTTTCCTCCCTCAATGAGTGAACAAAAGTTCAGTTTCAGGAGGAGAATACCTCTTTGACAGCACATAAATTAGAATTAGGGGCAGACAGACACACAGCCCCAACAGACTGTAGTGGCTTGTCACAGAACTCAAGAATCACAGAATGGGACCCACAGGAATGTCCAAATTACACCCAAATAAGATTTTTCAAATATAATTAAAATCACGATCGAGATCATAGAATCATAAAATGGCCTGGGTTGGATGCTCACCAGGTATTCACCAAGAGCCAGAACAGAAAGTCTGAACAGTCACTTATTTAATGCTGAAGAATTATTCCCCTACCTAAGAAGAAATATTTATAATTGCAGACATTTTAAGGTCCACAGAGAATGTGTTTGAGGAATTTGCAAAATTCAAAGGGAGTTCACAACTCTGCAATGCCAATTTGAATTTTTACATGTTTCGACTCAGGCTGTCAATAATTTTTATGAACAGAAAACCCTCTAACAAACACAGTTAAAACACCCCGCAGGTAAGATTCAATCTAAAATAATACACTTTTTATTTACATGATGTGCATATCCCTGTGGAACATGACAAAACACTCCACGGAGCACAAAACAAGCTTGTGAATGCAAACCCAGCAAGTTACCTGGGTTATCCCTTTAAGACACTCCACGACATGCAGGATTCTGAACTCGGATTTTTGTTTATGTACAGTAAGCCTTTACAGATTTTATTTATAAACTCTTGCTTGGAATTTTCAATTATTTTATTCCCCAGTGCTTCTCCTTTTATGGCCATCTGTTTCTTCCCATATTTTGCCCCAAGGCACCTCAGCTGTCTCCACAGCTGAATGAAATTCCCATCTCTGGCTCAAAGGAAAACTTCTTATTTTTTGTTTATTTGTTGAATTAGAAAGAAGCCAGCCATCAAAAGGAGAAACCTTTACCTACGAGCTGGGTCTTGGGATGCTGCTCACATTCCCCCCATAAATATCTGTATATCCTGACTTTGAAATGCAAGAAAAGAAGCAGGTTATTGAGTGTGGGAGACTTAACTATTGTTACTGGTGTTAGGGCTGCTCCTAAATGTTTTATAAAAAGGATAATTAGTGAAAGTTTTCTCTTCAATGCATGATTCTTAAATGGATCATTTCTTACAGAAGCCATGTATTAACTGAGTAGGGAACAGCAATGTGCAGAAGGAAAAATAATGATCTTCTCAAGCAGTGTTTAAAAAACTTAAAAAACCTGGTGCCTGGCTTGGTATAAGGCTAGAAAATTCTGTTTAAATTAGAAAGTTATAAATGGGCATAGCTGCCATCATTGAGTTAGAAGAGAAAGTGAGACACAGGAAGGGGGAGGAGATGTGGAGAATTTGGAAGGAGGAAGTTAACAAAGAGCTATATTTAGGCTTTTTATCTACAATTTTCCAGAACATGCGTTACAGCCAAGAGTCTCGAGATGAATGAAAAGCTGCCTGGAATAGGAGAAGCATCCAGCTATCAACGCCAAAAGAGTTTCCATCCAATCACCCACCAGTGCCCACCAAATCAACCCTCTCTGAGCTCACACCCCTCATTTAGGCCTGGCCACTCCACCCCTCCAGCCTCCTGCTGAGCTCCCAACCCCTCCCTGGAGGGACGGCACGGCTGGGGAGGGGCTGGGAATGGAGTGGGGAAGCGACCCGGGGGGAACAGAACCCAAACAGAATCCAACCCCAGTCCTAGCAGGAACAAGGGGACCTGGGGACGGCTGAGGATGGAGCCGTGCACTCAAACGCTCTCACAGCCAGCGGCTGAGCTCCAGCCACCCCACGTGTTTCAGCTTTTCCTTGGCGCATAAGTACTCTACATTGAAGGTTATTTTACTTCTCCAACTGCTCTGTACCCCTAACCCAAGGTGCCTCCTTCTCTGCCAACCTTGCTGTGCTTATTCCTTAGCGTGACATTCATTGTTCCACGCCGCCAACTCCAGCTGGAGAATCAGACTAAAAAAGATCGAAGCAAGCAATAATTTGGACAGCGGGATCACTGAAGGGGTTTCCTTGCTCAGTGCGAGCTGTTACATCCTGACTGCTTCAAGGCACATCCAAGGAGAGGCAGCACGTTTAAAACCAGGCTCAGCCAGGCTGCCACGTGCCTCCAGTGGTGACTGAACACCCAGGCCTCGCTCGCCCAGCGGCCACCTCCCTCCAGCTCCTGATTCCTGCCTGTCACACAAACCCTCCCACGTGATCCTCCCGTTCGGGAGATAAAAATCAGACTGTGTCTTTTGGGGACGAAGATCTTAATTCTGCTCCCTTTGAAGTCAATCGGAATTTTGGCATTTATCTCAACGATGAAGGATCAGATCCCAAAGTGTTTGTTCAGCAGTTCTGGAAGGGTGCCAGCCTTATATAAAATCAATCGAAACACATTTTAAAGACATGGCCAATCCAAATATTTATTTTCAGACTCCCAGACTCATCCCGGTATCTGGCATTTCTTTTCCAGCTGAAGTGCGCAGTGATGCTGCTTGGCAGAGGCACTAACATGTTCCCCACATTTCACGAGCCAACATTCCTGTTCCTGCAAGCATTCAAATCAGAAGCTTGTAAAGACTTAGCAGGACTGAAATACTGTTCAGTTTCTCGTCTTCACTAATGGAATAATGTCTTTGATAAATCTAGCCCAGCAAGATCTTAATCCTACTGTTGGACGAAGTTCATGAACTTAGCAAGGTTTTCCCCTTGAGGAAGAATCCTCCTCAAGATAAGCTATGAAATTTATTTTTCAAAAATTAATTCTATTGCTCCAATGAAAAGCAAGAAGGGAAAAAAATGCTGAGGGTATTATTACCACTACTTTCTAAAAGTACTAAGTACTAATTAGAGTGGAAAATTAGACTTTTTTCCATGGTGGCTGGTTACCACCATGTCCTTATATTTTCAGTTCACCACAGAGTAGAACAATTTGCTGTTTCCCAGGTTTTTTTAGAGTCACAGATAGAATTAGAAGCTGAGCTGTGAGGATAGCTGAAGGCTTCCAGAGCAAAGAGAAAAGGCATCAAGCATTTGTCACATCTGCACAACCTGATGCATTTGCAGAGCGCACAGGTGAAAAGATCAAATGAAAGCAAATCCTCAGCACAACCACTCTGGAGTTCTGAGAGGTCCTGCATGAACACATTTTTAAAAGATTATTAGACATCCAGCATTTCTTTTAATCTTGCCTTTTTCTTCCTGGATTATTTACATGCACGAATTCCCCAAAATTTCAATATCTACAGTCTTTTGAAAGCTCCAAGATTTCTATAAATATCACTTTCCCCATCTTGCTGTCTCCATCACAGGCACAAAGATCAGCACATATTCTCCGTCTTCATACTTAATCCATCTTAAAATCCTTTCCATTACGTCAAGGGTTTTTATTTGAGAACTAACCCAACCCAATTTTTTCCTTAAAATGCAAAATTCAAAAGCAGTTGCCAGAGGTGTGAACAGATCTGAAAAAAACCTCAAAATAAACCCTCAAAAACTTAGCATCTGTAAAATGAGGGTTAGTAAGAAATTAGGGAATAATATTCAAATAAGGAATTATGATGTTAAAACAACAACTCTTTATGCCACCAAAGAAGACTTAGTGCTAACAGCCAATAATGTGACAGGAACCAGCAAATAGTCCATACTTAGCCACCAATATAGATAATAATTTAATAATATAGACATGATAAAATTCAAATATAATTCTGAAATCTATCTTTGTGTCTGCTTCTAACCATATGACTGTTTAAATTGGTTTTAAGATTTGCATACATAGTACAAAAAACATAATACAGTGCTTTTGTGGGGAGCAAAAGAACTTCTGTTTTAATGACTGCATCGCAATTAAATCACCCTATGCACGTCAGATCTGCGAACAACAGCGGGTGGTGTTTCCTGGAGCAGGGAGAGGTGGCTGCTGCCTGGGAAGGAGCTCCCAGCACCCCATTTTCCCGGGGAGTCACCCCGTTCATCCTCACAAGAACTGAGAGCAGGAAACGGGGACTTCTTGTCAGGGTCCCCATGCAGAGAACGGCAAAGTTAATTTGGCAGCCTGAGGCAAAGAGTGGAAAGGAGCCGAAGTCGATTCTAATTGAGTTTACAAATCTAGTCCCAGGCTGAGCAAACCCACACAAAACATGAACTGTTTGAACATTGGTTTGGGGAGAAACAAGTCTGGAATAAAATCACTTTTAAAACCAAGCCCAGTCCTCGGGATCCTGTGAAAAGTTCCCTCAGAATGAAGACCCCTCTGCTTGCATTGGAAATTGAAAATCAACACGTCAGCACTCACCACACTCCTGTGAACGAAACCCAAGCCTTTTGCTTGGTAGAATCACAAATATTTATGAGTGAATATTTTTTTATTCACACTAGCACAATGATTTTTGTTCAGCCTCACACAAATGAAGCCTGTTGGGTAAAGTGCCCCTTTTCTTTAAGTTTAACCTCAGTCAGAATCCTGGTTTCAATACCCATTCAAGGACATGACTTCCCTCTAAACAATATCATAACAAACCCTATAAAGGAAACAATGGACAGGTGTAACCCTACTTTGAGGAAAAATTCACTCAAAACAAAGAGTTAAGAGGTTGTTTTATTTAGTTAAGAGACTAACAAGTCCAAACAAGCTAAAGACACCTTTCAATTTAGGATTATTTTCCTCTTGGCAGAAAAGAAAAAAGAGTATTTTTACAGTCAAATGACATCTGATTTTTTTTTTTTTGCTTTAAATATTAAAATATCCCACACACTTGATTGTGAAAATCCTCCCAAAGACAACTTGGATACAATACAGAGCAACTCCCTGACTGCTATATATTTTTCTGTTTAAGACAACTAACACAAAGACAGCATGACAGCACAAATACTTCCAAAATCAGCACTGTCTGAGCCTTTTCAGAGAAGGTTTTCCCTGGTAATTTTCAAACCACCACATACAATAGAAGCTTGAGTCTCCATGTGCAAATCCATTCTAATATGCTCCAGTTTGGTCAGCATCTTACATAACCCAGAGCCAGAGAAGCATCCGCACAAAATAAACCCGAGCCCTCCAACAAGGAATCCCATCTCTATCCCACATTCCCGAGGCCCGCAGTGCCACAGCTCAAACCCCAAACCAGAGCAGAACAAGACTTGATCAGGTCCTGGCAGCCTGCAGTGGCACCAGGGCCCTCCAGCCACGCTGGGGATGAGCAAGGAAGGAGCAGGAGCAGGAGGAGGAGGAGGAGGAGGAGAGGGGAAGGATTAGCTCCACATTTGCTCCTCAGGGAACACCAGGAAGATGCAGCCGCAAGAGGTTTTCACGGGTGAACTGCAAGCCGTGCTCTGAGTTTGTTTTGCAGCCGTGCGCCCTTGCTGGGTTGATTTTGTCCAACTGCTTCCCTGTGGCTCTGCCTGGGAATGACAAGTGAGGGCTCCCGTTGTGCGGAGGAGCTGGGAGCCGGCAGCCAAACCCCTCCTCTCCCGCTCTCACTCAAATATTTGCTGAATAACAGCCTCAGCGCTCCCAAAATGCTCAGTCCCCACGCAGAGGGCGAGACCACCTCCTGCTTTCAGGTTTGGGTTGTTGGCCTGACGTTTCTACCCTGGCGATGCTCTGTTTAAGTCGTGATATGAGGCTCTACAGACGTGAAACTCCAGCAGCTTGGCTGAAGGATTAACAACAAAACCTCCCTTGGAGCAGCAGCAGGAATGTCACTGGCAGCAGCACAGCTCAGGAGCTAAGTGCATACAAGAGGCACTGTCCAAACCTGCACTTAGTGCCATTTTCTATCCCGCAAAAACCCCCCCAAAATATCGGGAGATGAATATTTTAATGCGTTGGAATTTTAATACATTTGAGTGTCGGATGGAGAAAAATAGATTTCAGCCACTTCCAACAGAGTTTTTACACTCTGATTTCTCAAATCCTTCCCTTAGCAACAAAACACAACAAAGATAAATACCAAAGTGAATTTGTCACCTACATCTTCACTGCTAAAGTGCCATCTTTTCTCTCCTAGGCAGCAAATTGTGACAGATTTCCCTAAGGAACAGCATTTCTCAGTGAACTGAAGGAGAAGTGACAATATTGGGGTCCCAGTTGCTGAAAGTACCATTTCTTTGTGTTTCTTCCATTTCTTCCTCCTGGGAGAGAGGAATGTGAGAATGGTGTGAAAGCACTGACACTTGAGACACGATAACTGAGCTGAAGTGTAGGACAATGCAATTAGGAACCCAATTTTGTAGTACCTGCACTCTTGGCTTACTAAGTTTGAATTTCTGTGATTTTTCCCAAGAGAAGTTGTGGAGGACAGCTGGGAAAAGTCTGCTACACAAGCAAGAGCTCTCAAGACTTCATTAATTTCTGTCAAAATTCCATCATGGTAATTAGGAACTAATTTATAACCCGAAGATATTGACTGGCATTGAGTGACTTCAAGGAGCTCAAGATGCCTGCGTGTGAAAACTCTGATAGATATTGAGAAATCCCCCAGAGGCTTCACTTCTCAAATTAATCCTTCAAAAAGACACAAATGTACTGCAAGCACCACACAAATGCTTCAGATGTTATCTGCTCTAATTCCCTTCCACAGAACAAATCAAGCAGAGCTGTATTTTGTAAAGTTACCTGTAAATATGTACATTGTTTGGAATTATTCGAGATAAACACAGCCCTTGGAACGGGGCAGTGGCTGCAAAGTAACTGCACCTTATGACATGGAAGAGAAACACCACTAAATATTTTTAAATTATGATTTTTCAGCAATTGATTGTTACAACAGATACCTACACTAAACACAAGTAACAGGATCTGCCTGCGCTTTGGAAAGAACTGCAGGAATAAATTAACTTCAGAGTTACAATCATGAGAAGACCTTGCCTTCAACCCTGACTTTATTATCAATACCCACAACAGGAAAGGTTGAATGAGCAATTTTCAGAGAGCCTCAGCCCTCAGTAACTCTTTGATTCTGAGTTTTGAAAGGAAACCCTTTCAGAAGAGGGCTCGTGCTAGCAGGTTTTGTGCAAAGGCCCTCCAGAACCTCACAATGTTTGCATGGGAGTGACCTCAACGTATCTGATTAGCACCAGGATCCTGCGTGCTCCTACAAAAACATTCTTGTTATTTGCCACAATTACAGATTGACATGTACATTTCAGAACTAAAAGGAACCGAAATATCATTTAATTCAGCGTGAATTTTTGTTGTGCTGTTGTCAGGCTGTAACTGCCCATGTCAAATCAAGTGCAGCTGCATTTCCAGCCAAGCACAGCAAACACAGCAAGGCTGAAAGAGATGGTAAAGAAGCTTTTTGGAAAAATACCTCTCTTTTGCTGGACTGTACGAATAAATGGTAAAAGAATGCATGCCCAGCTCACAGGATGCAGTTTCAATGTCATTCGTTTTCTGTTTTGGAAGCAGAACTATCACACAGCAAGTAAAGATCAACATTCAGTTTTGTTTTGACATCTTTTTTTTTTTAAAAAAATTTTAAACTAGGTTTTGCTTGCTTTCTAGCTTCCCTTCTCCCCTGAAATTATCATGTTAGCTGGTAGGATTAGGTACCTAAATCAGCTTAATAAATCTTAGATAGTCTGTGAAAGCAGACAAGTAGATACGTGATTAAAATATATTTAAGTGTATCTTCTAGTTATGATAATGTAAGTCCAACTCTTAAGTGAATGTCCCACACAGGGATAAAACCCACAACTCTGCTGTTTTTAGCACCATGCTCTGACCAGCTGAGCCAATTACAAAACAAATCACCCCAGAATATCTCTGGGGGTCAGACAAACACTCTGGGGACGCTCCTGCTTTGATTCAGTTCGCGTTCAATACAACACGAAAACATTCGCGAATTGTCAGACATGGGTCAAACTCTTCAAGAGGCCCCAAATCCTAAAAACTCAGCACACTGGTATTGTCACTGCTGCCTTAACGAGTGCCTCGGTCCTGTGGGAACAAGAGAAGAGCAGGGCTTGGCTGCATCCCCACGGTGCCGTAATTCCCTGAGGCTCGGGGGCTTCGCGGCGCCCGTGGCCACGGCCGGGATCTCCTCACCCACGAAGGGCTCGGGACAGATTTTCTCACCGTCCCCAGGGAACCAGAAGAGCAATTTCCTTTCCTCCACCATAAACGCTCTCTGTGCCTGGACAAATGCCCCCTGGACAAATGCCCGCTGTGCAGAGCCGCTCGGCAAACCTGGAATGAAAACCTTCCAGAGCAGAGAGCGGATAAACATCTGGGCTCTGCAAACCCCTTTGTGATGGTTGGGTTTTGGAGCAGCAAGCTGCTCTCACACGCTGTGGTACATCATCACATGATCCTGCACTTCTCCAAGAAAAACCCACTCAAGTGAAAAGACTTCATTACCATCAACTCCTCTCTCTTAAAAGTTACATAATTACTGGGCAATCTCTTATAAGATCTTATTTATTTTAGCTGTAATTGTTCACTTCAATGGAAGGATTATTTCCAAAAATGTATCTTTTCACTTTAAATAAAAAATACAAGTCTCTTTTTCTTGGCTGTGTATATTTTGTTTACCACTTGCCAAAATGTTGTTTCACGTATGTGAAAAGAAAACTGGACTGAACACATGTGAAATAAACTATTGGCAAAGGCAGTGCAAGGGCTTGCCATGGAGAAGATTAGATTCACAAGAAAGGCCTTCTACTTTTTCCAAAAGCAACAGAGGTATTAAAAAAAAAACCCTCTCTCATAAAAAGGAAAAGAAAGGATTTCTCAGGTAACTCTGAATTTCCAGGTTATTAAAATTTTCCTCAGAAGAGCTCACATCTCAGTTGCGTCCCCACCAGGATGTCAGGGTTCCCATGCTGAGGAAAGGCAGAATTATAAAGCCCTGGTTTTACTCCAGTCTGTGTTCCTCACTTGTTTAGCAAGACTGAAAACTCCTGATTAAATCCTCAACAACTCTGATTAGAACTGGGGTTTTTTGATTAGAATTGTTGTTAGAATTCTGATTAGAACTGTGGGAGAGAGCCCTTCAATTCTGCAGGTTCCCTCAATTTTTGCACCATCTTCTTTAGCCCACAGCCTACATTATCACCTATTTCAGTCCATCAGGAATGCTTTAATTACTAATTTGAGAGCTCCAATTTGAGATCAATTTGAGAGATGTTAAAAAGCAGATTGCTGACCTCCTGTGTGCACAGTTCCTGCAGACCAAGGGCTCACAGCAAGACAGGAATTTGTTGCCCACACAGCGTTTGCATCTCTCGAGTTCCCAGCTGGGGCAGAAAATTGTTTTCAGCCCAACAGATGCTTGTAACATTGAAAATGAAATTATTTCATGTAGCAGCTTCACCTCACCAAACACCCACCAGTTCAGCTCCCAGTGAAGTTTTCCAGGGGCAGATTTTCTAGAAGGTATCTCAAAGGTGGAGTTTTAGGAGAAAAGGCAGACACAAGGTCAGGAAAAAACATATTACAGAGCTGCTGCATAACTCCAGTGTTATAAAAAATATTTTCTAATGTTTATTAAATTATCATGTGTCTACTTTAGGCTATCCATAAAATACTGCTAAAATCAGATTAAATTACACCATCAGCTATGCCACACTTGTCCATAACAGTTCAACTGTGCAGCTTGGACAAACTTATATTTTATTTCTTTCAACTTCCCAACAGCCAAAATATAAATCGCACCAACACCTATGAAAAACTCCCTTCTAAAATAATTTTAAAGCTAGCAATTTTCTCACATTTTTTTCAAAACTTTACAGGTGAAAAAGCAGTGAGATTGAGCCCCTGATAAAAAATCCCACACGAGCAGAAAGAGAACTCGGAGAGGATCCGAGGATCCCCGAGTGCTCCTCTTCTGCCAGAAATGCACATTCCTTTCTAAACCCCAAACAAAAATAAAAGATGGGAGAAGATTTATGACAAATAAAACTGCCTTTTTATCCCTGTCACAAACATCAGATTTTGGCTCAAACCCAGTGATTATGGGGAAAAAAAAAAATCACACTTCCACAACACAGCACAAAACACTGGCAGATCAGAGCCCTAAAATGTCTTATTAGCAGAAATTGTTGCCTTTCAACTCTGTTTTCTCCTCACCCTCAGCAGCTCTCAGGAGATGCCAGCAGGTATAAACATGCTTTTTTTTAATTACAGAACTGCATTACTGCTGTAACTGATTCCCAGCACCAGCAAATTATAATCAAGTGCCCATTGTGCATAACAATCATTTAATGGCCGACAAACCATAATAAAGAAAGCTTTAATGAAGAAAGCTGGAAACCCGCCCGAATTTTATGGCGGCGCGCTCCAAAAGAAAGAGTTACAATCTGTACTTAAGATTAAGAGAGCCTTTTAATCCAGATGGCCAGAATTAAACAAGGCAGTGCAGGGAAATTTTGATCAAAAGCTAGTGCAACATGAAAGTCCGAAAATTCCCCCAGCAAACCATGGCTAATTATTTCAAACAGAGGCTGCACGTTCATTTTGGATTGGGAAGAACTCCGAGGGAAATACAATGTGAATATGTTGCTTTCTCTGTGATAATTCACTCACCCATTAGCTTTTCCATCATAAAAGAAAGCAGCAAGAAATCTCTTTGCAGGCGGAACTGTCTGGACAGTTAAATAATATAATTTTCAAGGAGTTTTCAAAATAAACGACAAATTATTTCCTATTGGTGTGCGTGTAGTAGCTTTAAGATACAGCTGAGTAAAACTGAAGCTGCTGCAACTGGAATTTGAAAAGATCCTTGGTTTCAGTGTTGTGTTATTAATAGCTGACACCCAAGTTCCATCCAGGTTTGCTCCCCTCTGCTTTGATTCCCTGGAAGGGCTGACACAGCGCCCAGCACCAGCGGCTCTCCCCGAGCCACGTCCCAGGCAGCGCAGAGGATGTCAGATTTCCCACTCGGCATCGACTTTCTGGGCTTGTCCTCGGATGTGTGGGAACAGGCCTGTGGGAGTGGCTTAGCCTGATCTTAAGCCGCAGCCCACTGGATAGCACCCTGAAGATTGTTCTTCCCCTTGGTCTGGAAAGTTCTGTAAAGTTCGGTTCTGCATTTGTTCTGTGTTACAACTCCGCCCCCCAAACTCCCTCATTGGATTGTATCCCAGTTGTGTCCTCCCCTCTCCCTGTCCCTCATTGGTTCCCGTTCTGTTACCGCCCCCTTGAAAAAGAGTTTACACGCCCACCTCAGCGTCAGTCCAGCTCCAGAATTCGGCCAGTCTAGTTGCTGTATTCGCCTGTGTGGGTCTTGGCTGCGTCGGATTAAAAGCTTTTGGACTGTCCCTCCCGCCTCCTTTGTTCTTGGGGAACGCTTTTGCCTTAAAATCAGGCTACCTGGCCGAGCCACCGAAGAGGGGAAAAAAGCGCATTTTCCCACCCGGCTCTGAGATTCTCCGCTGCGTTTCCTCTGCTGCCTGCTGAGCGGCGAGGACGCTTTGGAGACGTGGCTGCGCTGCCTCTGCCTTGTGAGCTTGGCCAGGGAAAAACCCGGAAAGCGAATAACTGGCGCCCGAACAGGGACTCGTACCCACGAGTTCCTGAAGAAGCGTCCTTGCACTTCGCAAGAGTCAGCGCAGCGGACAGCCAAGGCTCCCGTTTGGCAGTGCCTCTCGTTTTAGAGAGTGACTGTCCCGGGAGATGGAACTGTGGACTTTTCCTGAGTTCCTGTGTGGAGATAAAGTTCCAGTTCTACCCAAGAAACCCCGCCCGTACCCGGAAAGCGTATACAGGCCCGTGGCTCCTGGCAGCTTCCACCCACCCCGGGAGTCGGGGCAGTCACAGCCCCAAACCGCTGAGTGCCTCTAAATCCCCCCACTGGTTCTTTAGTGACTAAAAAGTACAAATACCCATTTTTAGTAGAGCAATAAAGCAGCAAGAGGCTCTGCTTCTCAATGACTCTCTTTCTGCTGCTGGGGGTTCTGCAGAAACCCCAGCGTGGAGAGCTACACAAAGAAGCTGACCGCTCAGCTCCTCTACAGTAAAAATATTTATCCTTTGCTAAGAGTTTTTATGTTGATGAAATAAAACCTCTGTAAAATTCATCAATTAATTAGAAATTGTAGAGTCCTGCCAAGCCTGAACTTACACAAACCCAGCTTCATTTCACCTTCTAAAAACACCCAACAAGACCCCATTTTGGACACCTACTTATTCTTGCTCTGATGTTTACATCCATTTCTTTGATCTTTTCGCTGAGGCCAAGCCAGCGCTGAACGGTGACATAAATCACTTTGTCACAGTCAGAAATAGTGATGCAGACAGAAAAATAAGGAACCCTTGTGAGCACATTTGGAACAGAGAGCAGGCAAATCCCCGGGAATAATGTTGCTCCACAGCATCCTGCTCCTTCCCTGAGCCCCTGAGCATCAGAGCAGCCCTGTCAGCTCTGCTTCCTGGTGCTGCTCTGGAAAACTGAGAAGTGATCTGGTTTCTGACACAGAGACTTCAGGCTCTTGCAGAGCTGGAAGGAGATCACGGCATCTTTGATTTGTATTTTTTTTTCCTGTTGTATCATTTTCTGACAGCAGCAACCTTTGAAAGTCTGCCAGGCTCCCTTGAATGAGAAAGGACTGACAAAATCTGATCAGGCTCTGCACTGATGTCAGGACTGCCCATATTTATATTGTGTTATTCATGTGCACACAGAAGTTCTCTCTGCTCCCAAACACACACCAAGAACTGCTGCAAGCACAAAAACTGCCACTTAATCTGCTTTTTTTTCTGTGAAAAACTGCAACATTTCTACCTCACGGTTTAAAGGAGTTGAGGAAAAACTTGCTGAGAACATAAACCACACACACACAGGTTTGAGAGGAAATTAAACCCAAACATCTGAAACCCCAAGCAACAGGTTCATCCTGGCTGCACAATATTCTTTCAGTTTCTGAATGTTAGCATTTTCCCTCTGCGCTCTCCTCTGGGTGAACAAAATATTATTGACATGACTCAAAATCAGCAAAAATGCTGCAGCAACGGAGCGCGAGCTGAATCACAAACTGTACTGCTGGCGACAGCAGCATCTCCTGGATTATTTGCAGATTGAGCAGTAGAAAGTAAATCCTGTCCAAAAGCAACAGTGAGCATGGAACTGCTGCTCCCTCTGGGACAAGGAGCAATCCAGGATTGTTCAGTCCCCCTCATCCCAATTTTTCAAACAAGCCTCTTGTGCCATGTCAGGGTTTCTGCTGCTGGGTGCATGAACAGGGCACTCCATTCCTGCGCCAGGAAAATCAAATCTGTCACTCACAAGGCTTTACACACAGGAAAAGCCAAATCCAGTGGAGCTGTGACTACGGGCAACTATTCAGCAAAAACAGCCCTGAAAGGAGAAAAATAAAACAGAAGAAAAATCACACGTGAAATTTATTCGTGACAGACGCAGGAGGAAAATCTAACTGAGGAAAAGAGATCAGAACTGCCAAAACAAGATGTGAAAATAAGGAGAAAGCAGCTGGCCTGAGCTATTCCAGCTCTTCTTCCAGGACTCATGGAAATCAATGGAATATCAGAGTCAGTCCTGGGTCTGCACTTGGGAATTGGCTCCTGCTCCAAAGCTCTACTCCCTCTGCTGTACAAGAGAATTCTTAGGATAACTAAGTTAAAAATTACAACATACCATACTGAAATAAACCCTGGAGAACAAATAATTATAAAATAGTCATTAAAATGCCCCCCCAAATCAATGTACTGTTTATTTGTGGAATGCCTGCAATTGTTTTTTAAGGGAGTCGTAAAAATTCCTCGCTCACCAGGAGTCTCTTCACAAGGGCAATGAATTTCCAGAAAACCCAATTTTTTATACAACTCGAGAGAAATATTTTTGGATACAAACTTTAAAGAAATAGTGCTTTTAAACTAGCAGCTTTATTCCTTAAAACAAATAAAGACTTGCCTGCAATGTAAACAATGAAAATAAAATTAAAGAAAGGAAGACCACAAGTCTTGTAACCTAAACACAATACCCATTGTCCGGACTTCCCTATTTCCATGAGGAACATCTGATTTTCATTCCGGATTAGAACATTCTGCTAAAATTACTAATACACTGGGATAAAAGTTAATTTAAAATTTCCAGATGAACAGCTTCAGCTACGATCCAATGGCTGTTCCGTGAGAATTCCCATTTTAGCTCTAGAACAATGATTAAAACCCAATATCGAATCCTTGTTGCAGTAAGTTTCGATGACCTCAGAGAGAACAGTAGTTTCTCAACAGAAAAAAACACCACATAAAACCCAGATCCACTGGCAGCTTTTGTCACTGCCTAGCCAGGGAAAGCTTGGCTCGTGGCCTGATATGTTTGCAATTCCAAGAACTTCCAGTATTTTTCTGTGAAGAGATACTCAACTGCCAGAGATAAAAACTCGACTTTAAATGTGCTGGGGTTGATGGTGAGAAGAAGGAGGACAAACTCCTCTCTGCTATCTCACTTCCTTGGCTCTTCTGCTCAATAAAAAGCCATGGAGAGACCTGAGCTGGACAAAAAATGGGAATAGCAGGGGGGGCTGTTTCTCCTCCTTGTTTGTGTGAAGGGGTGAAAACAGATTTGGGAATTATCAGTGATGCCAGCATGCTCTGGTTTGTGACAAAACCACACAAAACCCAAGAGCCCGACAGCAGCTTTAGCAGGAAAGCTGCAATACAAGAGACTCAGCTTTTCCCTGTGCTCTACTCTCTCCATGGAACTGGAGTGAAATAACAGCAGAACCTCCAGTGAAAAATCCAGAGAGGCCTGTACAGAATCCTGACAGAAAATATAGGGGCAGAAACCCTCACAGCATAGGGCACCTCACAGCATGGAATGAGAAATCCCAAATTAAAATATTATTCCAGTGCCACTTGGACAGAGGAGTCACCCTTGTCTGAATGAGGGCACACATCTCATTCTGACAATGCAAACATAATCTTTTTTTAAACAAGGTATCTGAGGCCATCAGTATCCTGTGGACAGCCTTAAGTTCCCAGGAAATTACATTATGAAGAAGATAAAGAAAGAATAAGATTAAAAAAAGCTTTTTTTAATATAAACGTTAGGGTTTAAAGTGTAAGTTTTGATGTTTAATTGTCAAATCTGGAGGTAACAGGCCTTGGCAAGAGCTGTGGATTAGAATAATTCCCCAGGCACACAGGGCTGAGGGAGGCTGCTGACAAGGGGCAATGGGCTGAGGGAATATTTCCCAAAAATGACTCTTAAATTACACCTGATACTCAACAGTCAGGAAAAACAGGTACTGACAATTTCTTATTGCTCAACGGGGATGCAAGTATTGGAAGCTGCATGTTTGTACAAGAGTGGAAAATCAACCAGAATACTCACTTGGCTTTATAGAGAGAACAGAGCAAATGCTGGGCAAGGCAGTGGTGCTGAGGGGCCAGCAAATCCCTGAAGGAACAAATGGAATAAAACACAGGACCTGATCCTAACCCTAAGTCCAGTCTTTGTAAAGAACAAATTTAAATATTTAAATAGAAAAAACCAAAGAAACAAAAAATGGAAACCAGTTAACAGCACCACAGTATTACTGATGTAATTCATTTGTCTAGCAGTTGTTTAAAATGGAAGTGTTTGCAAGCACAAATAGAATAAATGCTGCATTACTCAACCAGATTATTGTGAAAGAACAAAAAGACTGACGAAAAATTATGTTGGTTTTTTTTTAACACGACAGTGTGCTCAGGAAAAGGGCCAGTAATGAACAGCATTTCTTTAGAACATTCGGATAGAAAACCAAGTCCATTATTGAAAAGTAAATTGTTTAGAAGCATTCCTGTATCAATTTACAACTACCATTAGGGCAAAAGAATACAAAAATAACAGGAAGCTACAACTGTTGATTCTGAGAGTTTACCATTAAATAACTTGAAGTAATTTTGCAAATCTGGAAGATGAAAAGATGAAGGTTTTTATTTTATTCATGCTGATGCCCCCTTAAAATCAAACACCCAGAGGATGCAAAGGAGACATTCAAAGCCAATGCAAGCAGGTGTGAACCAAACAGAGAAATTATGGATCACAGAGGACACGAGAGGAGAAGTGTTGGGATGCAGGGAAATACAAAGGAAGCAAGAGATGGGATTGAAGTAAGTGAATGAGACAGGAGAATTTCATCACTAAATCCACAGCAATGATCCATCTTGGAGAACTAAAGCAAAACAGAAAATGTTAAAAATAACAGGAACGGAGGAAGGTTTAAACCAAACTCCATTGGATGGGGCTGGAGCACTTTGCAGTAAACTGGAAAAGCACAATAGGAGGATGGGAGGGTTTGAATGCTTAACAGAAAACATTTGTGGCCCATGAATGAAATAGCTCCAGCTCCCAGCAACAATGACAAAATTGTCACAGCAAAAGGGAAACCAGGAAAGTACTTAAGAGAAAAAATAGTACCAGTGGTTTGCATAGCAGTAACATCTGTGACTGTGCCAGTGCAGGCACAGGGAGAGAATGAGAGCTGTCTCCATCCAGCTTCAAAAATACCTCCGGGTGGACACAGAGAGGAGAAGGAGCTGAGGGCTGGCAGGGCAGGAGAGGTCCCAGCTCTTGGGCTTTGTGGACTAACAGGTTTTTCCTAATTGGCACTAATGTATAATCTGGGCAAGAGATTATTTCCATTCTTCCCTCCTGTCCTCCACTCTCTGACATCCCAAACAAACAGATTTTTGCAATTTAAGATTTCGATTCGGTGATGCCCCTCACGGAACGAGAAATCCTAAATTAAAACATTCCAGTGCCACTTGGACAAAGGGGTTTGAGAGCCAACACTTCAAACCAGGCCACCCTTTCCACACAGGTGGCTCTGCAGGCTCTGCTTTAGCTCCAGATGGTGAGAACTCACGTTCCAACATCAGGCTGGGGTGGTTTGGTTTCCAACCCGTGCTCCTGCAGGATCAGGAACGATCCTCTGTGCTTCCCCACCTCTGCTTCCTGGGAACAGGAGTGCCCTGGTGAGGATAACCCCCATGGATGACACCACACAGAGCGTGAGGCTCCTGAAAAAACCCTCATTTGCTTTTTTTTTCACTTGGCTCCTCGTTCTGTGAACCCCAGGACCCCAAGGTGCTCCCAGGAGTTCAGGCAGCTCCTGCAAACGCTCTGGAACGTGTCCAGCTCGTCACCCCGCTGGACTGCAGCACGCACCTGCATCCCTCTGTGCTCTCCCTCTGCTCTGCCTGCCCACTTCCCCCCTCCTCAGCCCCACGAGCCAGATTTCAAAAGCTACACAGGACAGCACGTATGAAAAATTACAGGTTTTACTCTGCAAGGAAATGATTTATTGGCGCTGAGAGCTTAATTTTGCAATCACGCACTATCTGAAGAGGAAAAAAAAACCCCACCCGCTCGGCCACGGAATAGTTAGATGAGGAAGCTATTCCAGCTTTTGATGTAGTTTTGTCCCAAATTCAAAGTTAAAAAGGCTGGGAAAGACGTTATCCAATTCACTGAAACCCAATCTCATACTGGATTTCACCCAGGTCTGTACCTCACGGGCAAAAGGGACTTAGTCATATTTTTACATAACTAAATTCCTGAGTCACATTGCAGAGGGGAGAGTCAAAGGGAACTCAAGAACAATTTCTGCCATTACATATTTTCTCTTTATGATATTGCTTGTAAGAAATGAATGTTGTAAGACTATTTCAAAACTTGAAAACCTTTCATCATCGATTATGGCTCATTGCTCATTCAGAGTCACTATAATACCCACAGCACTAATTCTGCATTGTGGCATCAAGAGCAGATGATGACTGCTCAGCTGATTTCAAGAAAGCAATAAATAATTGGCAATTAATCATCTGTTAAAACAATAATCCTTTTGAAACATCTCTGCAGCACCACAGACTTCATGGAATGGGATGGAATGCAGCTGTCTAGAAAGTGTCTCTGGATGTCACAGCACTCTCTGAGCTGGCTTTGGGAAGCAATGTCAAAACGCTGCCAGTTTTATACAGCTGAGATTAATGAAATGATCAAATGGACCTGATATGCACTGAACTTCTAATTCATGCAGAAGTGAGACCTTGCAGCAGCTCAGCACACCACAGAGCTGTTACACATCTGCATTTCCCCTCTAATTACACTCCCTGTGACTCAGTTTTGCAGGAAAAACCAGCCAATTTCAGCCCTTTGTTTCTAAAGCCACAATTCCCAGCTCCCCTCGCCTTGCTCAGACCCACAGGACCATTGCTGTGCCTCCTCCTGTGCCTGCTGCTCCCCCCTGTGCAGACCCCACTGCCCCCAGACTGCTTTATGCCAGAGATCCAGACCATCCCCACACCATCCCCACACCATCCCCAGCAGCTCCGGCCGTTTCCTCCCCCACAAGGTTCGGAATTACAAATCACTTCAGAAATATGATCTTGATCACATCAACTCGGATGCACCTCACTGCACTCATTAAGCTCCACTTCTCCGTGCAAAAGCTGGATTTATTGCTTTCTGTACATTATCCAGCCATTTGGAGACCTGAAGAAGGCTCCCACAAAATTCAGCGGCTGCTCAGTGTCAGCTCAAAGCTGTCAAACCTGCTGATTCATTTCATCAGCATTTACTGCGCTTCATTAATTCTAGATCTAAATGTTTTCAACAAAATAATGAAGTTATATATAACTCAAAGCAGCAGCACCAATAAATCCTTCAAGCCTTTGGCAACCCCTTTAATCCAAGGTAATCATGTTTCCTTGTATAACAAGTCTTGTGATGTCTGTAATAGCATCTCACTATAGCAACAGCAGCCTTCATGTTATAGCTCTCTTGCATGCCTCGAGTATTAATCAGATCCCAGATTTAAATATGAAATTAGAGAACTCTTGATACTCTTCCTGAAACAGATATGCTAATCAGAGCCCCCCCCTTCCCCCCAAATTTAAAGAACAGCCCAATAAACACCAGGCCTGTGGAGGTGTTGATACTGGAGTCAGACACTGCAGTTTGTTGGTTATTGCTGTGCTCTATTACCTCATCCCTTCACATTAAAATAACAATTCTAAACAGGCAGTCTCTTCTATAGGCACTTTTCTCTGTCCCAAGCTCTTTTCTTTTGCTTTTAAACAGAAGAGAGTAAAGAAAAATCGCTCCAGAATGAAGGATTGCAGACTTCATGCTAGAGCTAGGAATATCATCCTCCTTTGAATGCAAAGGACACATTTCTTCTTCAATTTAGAAATTTTTTAATGAAAGCAGCATTCTTCTGTTTCATAAGTGACCTTAAATCCTAGCAATTTTCCAAATACACTGACTTTTTTCTAGCATTGTCCTGAAAACTCCTACAGCATCCTCCAGCAGCTATTGCTTACAGGGATGTTACTAATGACCAACCTTGTTTGAATTTAACCTCACTTAGCAGAAAATTTTGTGACCTTTATGCCTCAATTTAACTAAAATTATATTTAACAGCATTACTTCCTTTTCCCAGATCTCCCATAACCATCCCTAATTTCCACTGTATAAAAGTCACAGTCAGCTCCTTGAACCTTATCAACATGTTTGGCTATAATCAAGGTTTTACTTTGTTGAGCGATCCAAATATAATCTGCAGGCATAAATCTACGAATTAAACAATATTAAACTGCATATTACATGCATTCAACAACTGGACCCAAACACTAAAGTCTAGATTAAATCCAGAAAGCACAAGTATCAAATATGTAGCCTTGGCCGAGGCTGAAGCTGTAATTCCAAGCCAGGCAGGGTTTGAGGTATTTCATTACCCGCCTAAAAATGTGAGCTTGTGTTTTACAGCTTGGACTCGTGCCATGGGCTGTCCCCAGTTAATGCAGGCCCGCCCTCGGGGAGCCCAGGACAGCTGGAGAGGATGCTGCCCCATCGATATCCGTGTGGTGGGTGTGTGATGGATGTGTGATGGATGTGTGATGGGTGCATGCTGGCAGGCCCGGCGAGCAGATGGCGTTCCGAGCTCCCTCACAGCAGCCTGCCTGTTCCACCGGGGCAGCACAGAAAATCTGCCCGCTGGGAGAGCAGCCCCAGCCCGCTCCTGAGAGCGCTGCCAGGGCTGCCCACAGTGGGACAGCAAAACAGCACACCCAGCACTCCCCGACACACAAAAGCCCCAACAGAGGCTCTTTAATTCTCCCTCTGAATGAACCTCAGTCGTTTACTTCCATATTTCTTACAGCGAACCAAAGTCATGCAAAGAGGTTTCCTTCACAGGCTGGAAATAACGTCTGATTTTGCATTTGCATCTTCTTTGCCCGTTACCCTTTTCAAATCTAGTAACGATTAAAATCCAGCCTCAAGTTCGTGACTGCCTGGCCCTGAAAAGAAGCCCAAGGTATCAGAATTTATTAGATATGAGACTATTGCCTGTGGAGGAAGAGATTAAATGAGTTTTAGTGCTTGAGTTACTCTTGCAGAAAGGTGAGCACGGCAAGGCCAGGTACAGCACCACCAGTGTTCTCACAGGCACCATGTGTGGCACAGGCAGATCCAGAGATTAGCACACATAAATCACTCACCCGGGGAGAAAAAAAAAGCCTCTCCAATTGCCAGCTAAGACAACTGACACAAAATGCATGTTTTTACAAGGGCTATTCAAAGAAATAGCTTCAGTGGGAAGAATGAGTCATGGGCCAGCAAGCTTCACACACTGCAGCTACTCAGAGGGAGAAGACAAAGGGAATTAGGACTTAGATGATTATTTTTTTTAAAATAACCAAGAAGCATTAGCAAAACCAGCTGCTGCACTGTAATACTTCTAAATAGCTTTGCTATGCCTTCATATTCTCTTCCAGTAGGAGTTTTCTCTTTCTAACTTGCATTTGGGTTTGCTGTTGTTGGCACGCTGTCCCAGTAGACATTAGACAAATAAACTTTTCAACAACATAAAGACTTTTAAAACTGTATCTCTTAACCCCTATCCCCTTGAGAGGCTGGAGAGTGATTGCTTAATTCTTTACAGGTTTACTTGTGCCTCCCTTCTCCATTTCTGTGACTGACTTCCTTAAGTTACCAAAAAATAAATAAGCCTCTTAGCAGTTATCTCCATCTAAATCACAGTTTGTATCTTTTTCCTAGCCATGGATTTTTTGTATTTATTGATTAACCTATTGGATTTCACACTTGACTTGCAGGGGATTAAATGCATTGTCTGGTGGGCTCGAGTCAGTGCTTTACAGCTACAGGAATTTATTTTGTATATAATAAGTGCTTCAACAGAACCCTTATTTTCAGATGACAAAGTGCTGATGTACTTGCACACGTAGAGTTTTTCTCCAATCTTATTTCCAGAATCTCATAGCTTTGAGGCCATTCCATCTAGACCAGTTTTATTATGTTTACTTTTGCGTTTTAACTGGAATAGAGTCAATTCACCTCTCGTCTTAGAGAGTCCTGTGCCATTAAATGGCCATTTTGCAATATTTTGCACTTGAATAATCAGATACTACCTGCACATACACCTCCCTACAAAGAGATGGCAGCAGAACTGCTACACACAAACTAAACCAGCTCTGTGAGCTGATCCTGATCACATCCTAGCCATGAATTTCCTTCCCACCAGGGCTTGCAGCTCAGCCCAGCTCTTTAGGAGTTCTGTTGTTAGATTTCCAGGCCTAGCATTTTCCCCTTTACCAAAACCACTGCTATTCATCCAGTAAAACCGCATTATTTTAAGGTTGCTGTGCAACAGCAAAACAACTAAAAATCATCACCACACCTGTAGAATAACAAAAGGTTTTCCTGTATATGAAAATAACAACAAACTCGGTAACTCACAAGCAGCTTTTGCCTCGTGAAATATCACACATAGGAACAGCTTTGGTGTCCCAGGCTCAACACTACAAAATGCAACAACTCATCCCTAATTTGAAGCACATTATTTAATACCTACAGTGGGGTTCTTAATGGTTGAGAGACCAAGAAAACAGAAACTCATCCTAGAACTTTTTTTTTTTATGTAGTGCTCTCCAAACTTAAAAGTGAGACACTTTTCCCTTGGCTAATTTTTTATTATATGTATAACAATGCAGACTTTTTTGATGCCTCTTCATGAGGGCAGAAACAACTTTCATTTACAATTTACAAGATGCAACTTTCCACCCAGTCTGACCTCAAATAAACTAAGAGAAGTCACTGCTAAGGACAAATTATCGCTGGAGTGATAAGAGATGACCAATCCTTATCTTCTCAGGCACAAAGTGGCTCATCATGGAATCAAATCTGGTTTTAACTACAGAATTGGTCATTAATTTTTATCACTCCTAAGCTATCCGGTGGTTTCTCCAGGACTCCAGCCAATTCCATAAAAACAACTATGTTGCATGGCAGATTTCAGCTGCAAGCCAAGTTTTAATGTGTTCCAAAAAAGTGTTGGAAAAAGGAAACTTCAGGAGAACCTGAACTACAGTAAGGGAAAGGAAACACCAGCACTTTTCAGAGATGTTCATTAAAGTGCAAATACCAGGAAAATACTCAAATAGAAAGAGAGCTCAGGCCAGTAAGAGCTAGGTTAGTATTAATTTTAGAGGCTACTCAAATCTGCCTGTTTTATAAATTAGTGCCAAGCAAAATTCAGGCAATAATATCTGCATTACAGCAGCAACGTAGCTGCAAATCTTCAAACACTCATGCTGGTAAAATTATTCCATAGCTCACAAAGGAAGAAACCCCAAGACACGGTGAAAATTTAAGCTGAGAAGTCGCTCACAAAGCATTTTCCATGCGAGATTTCCACATAAGAGTACATCTTAAAATTGATGTTCTGTTCTTAAAATTTGTGGTGCTTAATTTCCTGTTGTGAATTAGCAACTACTGGCATTAAAGAGAGGCTGTGCGAAATCCCCAGGATTTTTTTCAGCAACTCTTCACACTGCAATCGACTTCATTTCTGACCATTTCCTAGTTCCACCTGCGTTTACAGGAAGATCAGTTCCAAAGTTGAAAAGAAGCCACTGCTGTTTGTGCAGAAAGGTTTTGTGGTCTGAACCAGATGCTGCCAATAAGAAACCACCGAGGCACTTGGGGGATGTGATAATTGCCTGCACGGCTTCACCCTGACAGGAATGCCCTCACACGAGTCCAGAGATGCCTCCAGAGGAAATCTGGATTGCCGGGAGGAGGCAAACACGGTTAACAATGAAATACTCTGGTGGACAATGTTTCATGGGCTCCAAGATGACCAGAGCACACTGATCCCTAATAAAGTAACTCAATTAACACTTGAGGGAAGGCTGAGGCAGCCCTGCCCCAAGACATTCACAGCACCTCTGGGTAAGGCTACAACAATTGGTGTTTATTGAAATCTGGCACGGATTTGTCCAGCAGCAAACTCTTCTCTTTTTAAAATTTTATTTGAATGATCTACAAGGGCTCGTATACTCTTGGACTGAGAGGCACAATGTAGAATTTTTGTTATTAATTAGAATAAAAAAGTTCATCAGTGTGTTTGTCTGTGTTGTGTAATTTCTTATTCTTCACATGAGAATAACAGAATGCATCTTGAACGGTCTATTCATTCTTCTTTGTGACAAAGTATATTGGAATGGAAGAGATTTAATCCCTAAATTATTTTACTTCCCCTTGACTGGGGATTTTTCCTTCAAAGGAAAAGGAGTCAACAGAGTTTGAAAATCTTTCTAGAAGAGAATAGCTTCCCCAAAATAAAGATTTTACAGCTTCAGTATTGCAGTTCCCTTCCACATTTTGGGGCGCTGTGTTCATCATTAGCTAAAATTACTTTAAAACCTTAAAGAAAGTACAATTTAATATCCATGGCCCAAATCAAAACATTACTTCATCAGTTCAAATGCTCCCTGTTTAGGTGCTGATCTAACGAGGGCAATTAAAATGAGTCACAAAGAAAAGCAGTGCACCTTTGCAGTTGTGCTGGAGGTGGAGCTCTTATCCAAAGAGGAAAGCCCAGAAAGCACAGAGCCCCCTTGGGAGAGAACGGCTGGTATTGATCATCCCTACTGATCAATACTGCTCAGAGGGAGGAGAAACAACCAGCAATTCATGTCTGCAGAAGCTTCATGAAGAACACAGAATGCACATTAACGCTGCTGCAGTTTCACAGCAGCTGAAGGTGCTGTGGTACTGAGGGCTTGCCCAGGTGTTTGGTGCAAGGCTTCTTCCCCTAGCATAAAAACTGGAGGGATATTAAATTCATTCCTAGTAGCACTTTCCGTTTTACAGTTATGTGAGATTTACTGTGAAATTTTGCACAGAGATTTTAACTCTACTGATGTTTTGAAACTGTGACAGCAATTCAGTTAAATACAAGAAAAAAGAAATATATAAAACAACAAAATCTGTTGCTAACCCAAATGCCATTATTCCATTTCTTTCAGTGGGTTTTTTTCCCCATATATTTGACATTTCAAACAAAAAATGATACCTGGCAACCAACCACCTGTCCTTCCCTTGGCTCCAACAAAATAAAGGCCTGCACAAGCCCCTCCCTGCCCCGAAGGGAACAAACACACATTTATTCAGATAGACCATGAAACAGGAGTATTTGTGCACATCACTCGCTGACGTAAGGCCCAGGAAGAGCATTTGAATATAATTAATGATAATAATTGAAATTATCAGCGAAGGTATCAGGGGAAAGACAAGGAGCTCCTGTGTTGGCAGCAAACAGAGGCACCACTTGGCAGGTGTTTCCAAACCCTCCCCAAAGCAGCAGAAGGCATCTGCTAAAGCCCAGCGTGGGGCTGCTACAAGGCTGAAAACTCAGTTTGAAGCATTGTGTGTTGATGTAACCATTCCCCCTCCTTGGCCAAACGTCAGCAGTGAAGTCCCAGCGTTCAGCAGAGCTCTGCGTGAGGGACACACTGCTTAAATCTATTTTAGGCGTGTCATAACCCAGCACAATCACCCCAGTGCAATGCAAATTTACTTCTATTTCAAATCTGCAGCGCTCCTTTCTGACTCGGACTCTGCTCAGCACACAGAAAATTTACCATTATTCAAAGATCTGGGAAACATTGCTCGGTGAATGAAGAGAAATGATGACACGAATTGGCATCATGAGAAAACTTGAAAAGAAAAAAACAACCCACCTCCTGAAAGAAAACAAATTAATCTCTTAATCTCCTAAGAAAGAAATTCCAGGGCAGGCCTGAATCTGTCAAAATGAATTTCTCCTGAAATGCACCAGATTAAAAACATGAAGGAAAACAAAAAAAAGCTCACATACAGAAAAGTCTCAAATATTAATTTTGGGCTACCCATCAGTAATGATTTCTTTTAGGAAGTTTTCATAACACCAAATAAAATTACGTTCTGAATAATACTTGGCTAACAAGTATTGTCAAGTTACAGAACTTACTGTTATAATGTTGTTGTAGCTGGGTTTTTCTGTTTTGCTTGGGGTTTTTTTTTTGGCTACTCATATGTTATTGTTCCAGCATCAAATACACTGCATAATATAATGCAGAATCAGAAACAAGCAGGATATTTTTAATAGCAAAGCGCACTGGAAATTCTGATTTTTCTTCTAAATTAGGACAAGCACAACGTTCCTTTTTAATACCAGCTGCTTCTTCTACAGCTAAGCCTTGTTCCTCAAGAGATGACTGAAAAATGGTCAGGCACAAACCTCAAATAAGTGCAGAAATATGATAAAATAGGGTTGTTTGTATTCTCGCTGAGTATCTGACTAGCACAAATCCTTTTTTTTCCATTAAAAAGGATAAGAAGGATTGTTTGGGATACAGCAAACCAGCACAGAAAAGGCATTTTGGAAATACCAGGCAGGCCTCATTCAGTGGCCACAAGAACTTGTCACAGAAACTACAGATACCACACTTTTTGTAAGAGATAGAAACTTAAGTACAGCATTACTGAAGTCAAATAACTCAGACATAAGGACCTGCTGGCACCCACATCTGACCTTTATAATCACATTCAAAAATAGGAACTCTGCTCCAGATTTGATGTTTTTTCCAAAGCTCTTTATGACCCTCTTAGACTGCAAGGCTTCCATCCCTTCTTGTGTTTTAATCAGTCAGAAAACCAAGCGAAAATTTTATTTCTGGTGTGTGTTTTATGATCTTCTTTCATCCTGGTGAAAGCAGGAAGTGCACTAAAGCACCCAAGTAATTCAGGAATTGAAATCCAAAGCAAGAAAAGTGTATTTCCACTCGTGCACTATTACAGAGAGAAATGAATCGAGTGCATAGCAGGAAAGCTGTGATTTTAGATGAGAAAAACTTGAGATTGAATCAGGAATTTTAGAGGAAAAGCAACTCCCCAGCAGCAAACCCAACACCCTTTGCAGGGTTAATCTGGAGCACGTGGGGAGCAAACAGCTGGGTTTAGGGATGCACTGATCTGGAACAGTCCTGGGCAGCTCAGCCAAGCTCTGGCCTGGAAATTCTCTTTTTCTGCCTCCATTCCACACCTCCCAATGAAAAACCCAAGGATGCTCAGGCTGTCTCTATTTTAAGCCCAGCCATTAAACTCGGCTGCACAGCGAGCAAGGGTCAAGTTTAAAAGTTGAGCTTCGCAGAAAGGAAACAAAGTGATGTGGAAACCAGAAATTCTGGGCTTCCACGAGCCCGGGCAGCTCCCCAGATGAACTGCATCCAGTGGAAACAGGACCTGAGTGCTGACATGGGAGTTTCCCACAGCTTCCATTGGCCTTCAAAGCCAGGCGTGTCACCAGAGGCTCCTGCACAGCAACATCTAACCGGGATTCAAAAAAAACACAACCAAAATGTTCCAGAGACCCTAAATTAAAGGCAGATGTAGAAGGAGCAGATGCCTGAAAAGGATTGTCAGTGCAAGACAGGATAGAAAAGCTTGCTGATGTAATTATTTATTGATTGTCATGCTAAGGAAGTCGTGGAGAACATTTATGATTTCCTGACGCAGCTCATGTGGAAGAAATAGGTGCTCTATTGACTAAAAACCCTGCAAGCGGTATCAAATTTAAACCACACTAAATCTGAGTTATAATATTTTAGTCAACAGCACAGCCCTGGAATAGGGATTAAACAGTGCAAGTGAAAAAAGGTTTTCACCAAGTGAAAAGTCTCACATATCTTCCTGCAAACTGTATCCCTTAAATCTGGCCAAACACACTCTGGGCTAATAATGTGGGGGGAGTTTTCATGGAAATTCAGGCCATCCAAAAATGCTGTATTTAACACTCACTCCTCCAGAACAGGCACAACTTACCCAGATTCAATTCCAGGCTAACTCAAAACTTAGAAGCAATCTCTCATTAAAGCACTTTTACACACACACATCATGAAAGCAGCTAAGCATTTAGGGGAATTAAAAATACAAAATAGTACTAAAAAGGTGAAGCATAAGAGCAGCATGACAGTTTTTCTGACCACAACAAAACACTCTTAGCAAAACGTGCAGTGAAATGCCCTTGATGAATTCACATTTTAACAGTGAACCTTTTAAAAATAAGCACAAGACTGAGTAGTTCTCCTGTCAGATGCAGGTTTATTAGTCAAATATCAGGGATTTTATACATGGAATTACAAGCCAATTATGATGTTACTGGGTAAATATAAGGTTGGATGACATCTAACTTTACAAGTCTATTTTCTTTATAGTTCTGGAATAGCACTGGACAGATTTCACTGGACAGGAGGAAAGGAAAATCTGCAGTTACCAGAAGCCATTTTTATGGTCTCCAAACGCACCAATAATCCACAAAGTCTCTCTGAAGAGTTTGAGTGGAGAAAGGCAGGTAACTCCTCACCAGAAAAATGAATTATTCCCATCCCAAAGCAGGCGATACCCACCTGATGAAACCTCTCACTGCATTTGCTGCAGCCTTTAGAACACCACAAGAATCTCTAAAATCGAAGGAGCACCAATCTTAGCAAATCTAATGGCTCCGTTTGAGGGAATACATTCTGCCAAGGGCAGCTCCAAAGCAGCCAGAAACCCCAAAAACCATTTTTGCAGCCCTCACACTCCCCAGCTGCAGCGTGAGAAAAAGGAGCTCGAAACACAAGAGACAAGGAGCTCAAGATACGAGAGCAATGCCGCAGAAGAGACATTAAAAGCACTCTCTTGTGCACCTAAAAAATGTAAAAATTGCCCCAGCTGATGAACTGAGACTTGTGGAGGACCACAAAACAATCTCTTTGTTTTTCAGAGCCAGCAGTGGCAAAATGTAACAAAGAATTGGCTTTTGATCAATCCAAAGCAAGCAAGAGTGCTCCAGGATCTACAAATAACCTGCCTGTCAGCCCTTGCCATTCCTAAACACAGATTCATCAATAAATGGGTTAACCCTGCTAAAAGAGATGGATTTCCCCCAAAATACAGCAATCCTACAGGCAAGAATCAAGCAAACTCCCTGGTTTTATGCTAGTTAACCTAATTTGAAAGCATTAGCTCTGCAAATACTTCGTATGTCAGTTTTTCCACATCTGAGCAGTGATGTCACTGCATAAACCTCACCAAAGAACCCCAGCATTTTTGACAGGGCACTAATTCTGGGTTTTAAGCTAAATTTTGGAGCTCAGTGAGTCGCAGTAAACTCACACCAGGCTCTACATTTTGTAGGGAGCATCTAAAATTTCATTAACAAACACCTGTCCACATTCTGAAGCTGCAAAAGGGATTTATGGATCAATATCTGCAAAATAATACATCGCTAACTAATTGTACTTGATTTTACATTTTCCATTAGCAGCCTAGACACTAAAAGTCAGGCCTGGCACCCAGACTTTAATTATTCTTACTGTTAACGAGTGGCACGTGTCAAAGGGTGCTTGTTTTCCCTTCTTGAATCCTTCTCATATATATATATTTAAAATTTTTCTAGGTATGACCATGCTGGTTTAAGAATGCATTAGGTATTTTACAGTCCATGTTTCCAGCATCTGCTTCAATTATTTTCAAAGGTTAAAACATGAAACAGAGAGCCAAGTCATCGTTATCCCCCCCAAACCTTATTAAGCAACAGTGTGGAGCCCTTTCCAGCTGAACAAACAGCCCCAGCCCTTGCACAGGCTGCAGGGACTGAATAATCACATCTCAGAGCCAGCCTCAGAAACATCCCTGGGATACAGCTATGCCAAAATTCAATTATGACGTAGAAGGGGAGAGATATTGGCAGAGGGAGGAAGGAATACAAATCATTAGTAAGATACAGTATCAGGGCAGATACCTGTTTAATTTTTTATGGAACACGCTCAGTATCACAGCGCAATATTGAATTATCAGCAGTGCTGCTGCCCATGAGGTCAAACACACCCCAGTTTCTTCCCACATTCCATTTTTTTGTCACTGGGCAAGCAAACAGCATTGTTTCCCCCATATTATAATCCATCAAGCTGCGTAATTACATTTTAATTGACCTCAAACTGCAATTGATTTCCTTACACCACATAACACAAGTCACCTGTTTCCTTTAAAAGCAACACTTGAAACCTCAGATACAGAAAGTTACAATTAATTTAAGAGAATGTCTAAACCATTGTGTCAATCATTCTGTAAATCAAACACCACAGCCCGATTCTATCAGTGATTCATTTGAGCCCATGATTAATTCTTAACATCCAAATTTTATTTGCTTACCTCAGCAGCCTGTGTCTCCTGGTGTAATAAAGTCAGGCCCGTCAAGTCTTCCAAGAAGGAATGTGAAGAATTAAAAACTTTAGCTAGGAAATTAAACCCTTCTCGTTCATACTGGTCAAGGACCTGCCAAATAAACAAACAGAAAAGTATTTCAAATATAATACCCACAATCTGATTCATCCTTGTATTTGGCTCACAAAAACGAGGCACAATCTTTCTGGACACTCAGAAAATGACTGGATATTGCAAACAGGTAAAAATGACAGAGAACAGAACAATCATTTTCCCCAACTCAATTTCTCAAGTGAAGAAAGGTGGAAGCAAGAGGGGAGAGAAGTGGGGTTTAAGATTTCCTGGTTTAAATATATTTTTAAGCCTATAGCAAGACAGATGATATGGCAAGAAGGAAAACTTGGCTGCCAAGCCATGAAAGGAGCATTTGAGTTGCACAGGACACAGTAAAAGCCTGTTCCAGGGTATCAGTGCAGGGAAGAACCATGCTGGGACAGCCTGGAAAATTCCCCGAGTAGGTGTCCAAGCCCAACATCCTCCCAGCCTCCAGAGATCCGTGGCTCTGTGACTGTTGTATCTTAAAGCACTCTCTATTTTTCTGCTTTAATTCTCCCAGTCTGTCTTCGATTTGGACAATCTTACAGGCTCCTACAAGAGCAGTGAGCTTTTGGCTTATGCTCCTTTCAACCCCTGAGCATGAAGAACTTTATTTCAGCTTTAGATGAGGATGTGCCAGGCTGATTTCAAGCCAGCGGGATGGAGATGGAGGGAAGAGAAGAGAAATGTCAAACATGAACACAACTCCACATGTTTTGTGACAGGAGGGAGTCAGAAAACGTAAGGAACTCATGCCTGAGCAATCCCAATATCCACTGTTTCCTTATTTTTGTTCCAAGTTCTGATCATCTCCTACCCTGCTCCCACAGATGAAGCAGCTGAGCTTGATGCATTCCCAACAGCTTTTCCCACAGAACTCCAGGCAGCAGAGCAGGATGGAGGCAGGGACCTCAAAGCCATGCAGTATTTAAGAGGAAAGGAGCAGAATGTTTGACAATGGAGATGAGAGAGGCAGGGGGAGGATCACCGGGATCACCCTGGATCCAGAAGAGGCAGGATTTTCACAAGAGTGGAAATAGTTCCGTTAGAATTCATCAAAACACAACTTACTCCCAACAACCTTACTCTTTCCTAGTTTAACAATTCCTAATGATCTCAAATTCCCATTTCATTGATAGAACTGTGGGAACTTGCACAGCCCAACAACATTCTCTGGCAAAACACATCCAGTGAGCTTCTCCACTGAGTGCTACAGGAATTCATGCTCATTAGAAAACATATTTAATGTTTAGCTGACAGAATTCTAAGTTTACAAACAAAAATAGACTGGGATCCTCACTCAGATCTTTGTGCAACACTATCTAATGCATACTTAGGTTTCAAAAAACACAAACAGAAACAACTGAAACACAACTATCAAGAGGAAGACAGATGAAGGTGATTATCAAACATTTGGCACCTTCCTGACCACACTTATTCTTCTAAAATTAACAAAACCAGCACTTCATGTTCTCTTACTGAATCAACAGAAATCGTTCCTCACCCTTTAAAGATTTATTTTGCCATAGGTGTTTGGTGTATTTGTGCAATGACTGATATACATAATCATAAATTAAAAAAAGAAAAAGGGATTTTAAAAAAAATTATTGGGAGCATTTCTTTGCATTTTTCTTGGGGTTTTCTTATTCCCGAGATAAACGAAGCAATGCGAACGTTCACGATGCAATGCAGAGAACTGGACAACTTCAGCATTTCATTTGGGATGAGTCCTCTCAATATTATCCACTAAATATGGGGGGATTGCACTGTGGATTGATACACTTAATAACTATTCTGGGTTTCAAAATTCTACTGAAACACCCCAAGTGCAGCAGTCTCATGCACCTGGCTCCTTGCGGAGAACTGACACCAATTTCCAACCCTGGAGTGCATTCATAGCCCTGCCCGTGAGAATTCCTCACACTGCCAGGGTTACCCAACGTGCTCCCACTGCTGGAGTCTGGGGCAACCACAACCCACAGCTCAGCAGGCACATTTTGGGTGCTGCAGGACAGATCAGAGCTCCTGGCCCACTGAAACCATCCCCAGCCTTATTTTAAAATATTACAGCACCTCAGAGAAATGCAGGGACAACAGCAGTGAGATATTTTGGTCCCTTTCCAGGGGTAAAGCTTGCTAAAAGATGTAAACCACCTTGGGCTATGCAAATATTACGAGCAGAGCAGGGGATTGAGTGCGACCTTGCTGTATCACAGCTCGTCTGTCAGGCAGCCCTTAAACATGGCCGGGTTTGTTACTCAGACAGCTCTGCTTTGATCCTCGCTCCCAAAAACTGGGGCTGGAGCCTGGAGTGAGAATTTCCAGGTGCTGCTCCCTCAGTAAGTGCACGAGTCCGGAGTGGCAGGGTGCTGAGCACGAGGTGCCCTGGTTTATCTCAGACATGTGCCCAGTCCCAGGCAGGAGTTCCTGAGCTCACCCAGAGCCACCCACAGGGTCCTGCACTGCCTGGGCAGGGAGCACCTGGAACAGCTTTCATTAAATCCACGTGCCCTTTGTGTTGTCATCAGCATGGACAGCGCCAGGAAGTCTCCCATTAAGGGCCTTTTAAAGTATTAATATTGTTATAAATGCGTATTGTATTGTTGGCTTTTCGCAGGCATGGTGAATATTACATAGTGTTAAGATGAGTATTATATAGTGTTAGAAATGCTTTTGCTGTAGCCAAGAGTTCAGCAAGTATGTTTCAACTACATGAAAGGGTAAGATAACCTCCAAGGGGACAGAGGATGGAGTTCCACAAAACTCTTATCAACACCCTGTGTGAAGAACAAAAGAGGCCCAGAGATATTATCAGTTCTCTTCATAGAGGACGAAGAGGCCCGGAGCTGTTATCAACACTATGTGTGAAGTATAAAGAGGCCCAAAGCTGTTATCAACCCTCACTGTCTGGGGAATTAAGAAGCCCAAGCCCAGAAATCAAGAGAAATAAAACAGCAAGGCCAGGAAATGCGCGTGCTCTAAAAAGGCGGGCCCAAGGCGTGGCCATGCAGAACAGCTCCTAGAAAAGTTTGAATATGCATAAAGAATAGACAGTAAGAACTGTATAAAAAGGAAACTACCCCAGGTCTCAGGTGTGCTCGTGGCTGGGAGCCAAGAGCACCCAGCGCTGTAACTTTTGCTTTATTGTTCATGTCCCTTATTGTCTTTTTATTAAAACTTTTAAATTCTCACAGGAAAGTGAACCTCGTTTTTCACATTAATAAAATATTAACAAGGTCACGGATCCAGGAGTTGCAGGTGCATCATTTTTAGTTTTGTTTGTTGGGTAGAACTGGTACACATGAACGTGAAATCTATTACTATGGAAAGATTTAAACATTTCTTTTCCCCCTGTAGCAACTCTGCTGTGTGGCAGAGACCTTCCACAGTGCCACAATGGCAAATTCATGTTTGGGTAACAAATCTCACCATACACACAGTATCTTAAAAACTAAAGCACAACAATAAAGAACATTTTTTCTTCTAGCAGCACCCACAGAAGCCTGAAAAGCCGTATTAAAAAGTGTCCTTGCTGATTATAATGACTCACTTTTTACAATGAGGACATGCTGAATGGAAGTGTTTGTTAACCAGTGTTAAATCCATAATTCCAGCCAACAAACATCAGATCAGGGAGCCAAAGAATCACCTGCAGCACCACATCTGCTGCCTGAGCAGGTACCATTGAAGGAGATATCCACTACAATGAAATCCTTTTAACGTAGGAGTGACTGCGAGAACATTTTGTCACCCTCAGGGACTTTATTTCCCAACTGAGATGATTAAAACTTTCCAGTGCCTCGGAAGGGAGGAGCTCCATGAAGCTGCCCACATCTAACCTTCCCAAGCCTAATCCAGGAGCAGCTTTGCTGTGATAAATGGAACAGGGCATGGATTCGTTCAGCAGCCACTGAGCAGGCCTCAGAAAGGAAAAAGAATGAGGCAAAATAATCTCGGATTCCTATGCCAGGAGACCACCCAGGGAATAATCACACGGGAATAAAGCCAGTCTGGACAACAAATAGACACGAAATAACTCTAAAAAATGTTTCCAGATTTAATAAGTGACCAATTTGTTGTAGCATGGAAAGGAAGTTTTCTCCTATTGAAGCATGTCCAGCAGAGCCCAAAGGCCCATGGCTGGCATGAATTTGCCTTTGCACTTCTGAACAATTCCCTCTGCTGCTGACACCATCCCTGGTCCCACTGGGATCCTCCTGAGGAACAGCTTTACAGGAGGAAAACTCTTAAAGGATGCCATAATTTTTATGATTATTGATCGCAAACCAGCTGCTGTCTGACCACAGATGTACAAAATCCCACCTGAACGTCTCCAGGGAATAAACATATCCCTACCCAGGCATACAGGGACGTGCCACTATGCAGCAATTCATTTTCCAAGCAGAAAAAAAACCTATAAAAGCACAACAAAATACATAATTCTGGCACCCAGCCTGGCAAGCTGGAGCAGGAAGGATTTATTAAGGAACTCTTTCTCTTTTCCTCACCTGCAGGTCGCTTGCCAGGGCTCAGGAGGAGAGCTGGAGAGCACCAATTCCTCCTGGATTTCATGGCTGCTACAGACACTGCCAGGAGAATCCACATTTTCACACCACCCTCTCCTGCCACATGCAAATCTCCCAGGTTGGTGCCACAACCTTGGCTTTTTCAGTCTCCATTTCACAGAGACAGAGCTCTAGAACTGGTTTTTTAAATGATGGCACTTAATTAGAACAAATCAAGCTGTCGATGCACATCATCACACCAGGACCAAATCCATGTGCTGCCAAAGCTTTCGGAGTAAATGATACCCAGCAACCCATCTCATGAGCAATCTTTCCATTCTGGCCTGTTCACTGAAGCTGAAAAACCCCCAAATCTCATGGCAGAAGGAAAAAAATACAGGCTTGGAGTGAAAGAACTTGCTTGGAAATGAGAAACAGATGTGCAGCCTTGGTGTTATATTCTTTTTAACAGCATTCTGCACAAAGAAGTCTCAATTGCTGGGTACAAAGACATTCAGAAGGAGAATCTGGCTCCAGGATTGCTTTATAGCAGAAAAGTTAATATCTGGTTAAGCAAAAACACAAAAAAACGAGCTCCTAACCCAAAGAAACTGGCTACTGATGCAAAATTGGCTCTTGTTTTACTTCTGTCACATCAATTTAAATTTTTTTTACCAGTATTTACATTTGGTTTGGCTTTTTTTTTCCTTTTCAAAGTCGTTTGCATCTGTGGAGCTTGAAATGGTGCTGTTTACTTTCCAGGAAAAATAAAATAAGGGATGAATGCTACCAGATGGATTATTTACACTAAATAAGATTTCTACCCTCAGAACAAGAGGGTGCTGTGTCTTACACTCTGCCTGGATTTAAACACTTCCCTCCCACAAAGCGGGAAAATACTTCACTAAACCCTTCAGAGTCCCAGAAAATCACAATATTCAAGGTTCTGTTTAGAAATTGGACAGGCCTGGATGTATTTTTGCACACTGCTCACTCCCTGGTGATAACCAGGCCATGCAGAAAGGAGAGAAAACTGCTCACTTGCTGAAAAGAGACTTTTGGAAAATAAGACAGACGTGAAAAAGTCTTGCCAGCTCCACCCTTCAAAATTCATTGTATCTGCTGTTAGAACAGCCAATTCAATGAAAGGCAACGATGCTGTGGAGAATCCTGCATGAGAAGAGAATGAGCTGAGCCTTGGGACCTTGGGCACTGCTGATATTCAGAATTTTACCACACGAGCCATAATTCTGACTTCCTTAAAAAAACCCTCATTCCCAGCCTCTTGCCTTTCCACGAAGCTCTCAATTTTTATTGCCACTCGATCCTAAAAAGTCGTAAAGCAAAGCCTAATAAGGTGATGCTGTAATGCAGCTATGAAAACGAAGGCAGTAAAACTGCACTTTTCTGAGGATCACGGAGTGATTTTGCAGGGCCTCGGTTCGTGGGGCTGCAGCAGGAAAGCCTGAGACCAGAACATGAAAAAAAGACAATACTCCAAGAATTACCCGGAACGTGTGTGTGAACAATCACACACTTGTGCACCCACACGTGGTTGAGTTTTAAGAACAAAGCTCTGCAGAAAGCCGTGCTCCAGGTGTGCACTGAGCAAGGCCTTGCTGCAAATCCTGGAAACTTAGAGAGCACGAGGCAAAAAATGGCATCATTTTTGGGCTCACGTCCAAATCATTAAATCACCCTGTGCTTACACACAATTCTCTCCTTTCCCTCCCATAATCAGTATTAAAAATGAAAGCAAATCAGTGTAAAACCTTCACTAATCCAAGGACAACGTGCTGAAAAATCATTTAAGGAAGAGATTGCTGTGTTAATTTAGAGTAGGAAAGGGGTGATACAAATGAGCTTTGCCTGTTGCTGCTTCCTACCCTGATTTTGAGTTGCAGTGGACAGAAAATGGAGAATTAACTTACCGAAGAATCAGCTCTGAAGGATTTTTTTAGCTTGGGGTTTTTCAGTTTCTTTTGAATGAGGAAAAGGAGGAAAGTAGAGCTCTTAGAAATTTAGGAAATGCCAGTTTAAGCGTGGTCTTGTCAACATTTAGTTCTTGGGAGCTGCACGCATTCTTTTCTGGAATAATCTCAATGTGCTTCATCAAGTAACCATTCTCCCCGATATGAACTGACCGATAAAACTGCAGGATTTTGATTTTTGCTGCTCTTTCCTTCCTTAAAGATTTCTCACACACTATTTTAAATGTAACAGCATCCCCAGATTGCAGCCAGTCTAAGGAAGTTTCGCTGCCCAGCTCACCAGCTGAAGGCTGAAAACAGGAGTACAGAGAAGTGAAAGGAAGGGAAGGGACAAAGAGAGCACAGGAAAAATCAATATCTCCATTTTAGAGACGGAGGAAGAGGAGCAGAAGGGGTTTCTGGTCGGCAGCACCCTGAGCTCCTGTGCCCTGAGCTCCCTGAAGGCTGGGTCCATCCTTCAGCCCCCTCCCAGCCACCCCCTGTTCGCTGCACGTTCTCCAGAGGATGCATATTCACAACTCCATTTATCCCCACTCTGCTTCCTGTCCAAAATCGACGCTGATGAGCTCATCAGCAGTTGCAGCACGCTTGGCTGCAGCTCGTGCTGGCACCACTCACGCTCTGTGGCATGGGGAGGCAGAAAGCCCTGCTCCTTCCCAGCCCCAACCCAGGGGAAGGGCAATTTGGGGCTGCATCTTGTGTTATCCATGCCCAGGGACGGGCACCTAATCTGCAATTTTGCCTCGAGGGAACAGTCCAGGAGCAACATCTGCAGAGAACCCCTAGAGCTGGGAGGGGAGCAAGGGCACTTCCCCAACATGGAAATGATTCTTCTCCCAGCAAAGCAGCTGATGCTGCAGCTTTGGCTGCCTGCACAAAGGGGTGTCCCAAGGCAGGAGCTCTGCTGGAGCCAGGCAGAGGCTGGGAATGAGGGGGCACTGCCCAGGAAAAGTCATTTATTCCATCCAGCCCTCCCCTGCCAGCAGCACTTCAACAACGAGGCAGATGTGGCCCACACTGAGCACCCAAAGCTCGGGCAGAAACTGCAGCTGCTCAGCGGTTCCCAAACCCCCAGCTGCAGCTTAAAAATCCATATTTTGTAGACTGTTCCAGAGCAGGGGGTTTTATTATCAGGATGTGCTGCAACACCTATGCACGACAGCACTGGAGGAGCATCCGTGTTTTCTTCCAAACCATATTTACTGCATTTCATCAATTTCTGCTGTTTTACCATCTCTTAAAATTAAATTTCCTCCACTCTTCCAATTTCAAAGGAAACAAACAATTCTGTAAGCACAGATAGAGCAGCAATTTAAAAAATGGAAAAACTGAATAAAAGTCAAACGTAACTTAAACTGTTCAAAAGCACTTGACAAAGACCAGTTTTCCAATAAAGCCAGGCTGATGATTAGTTAAGTTTAAAAAAAGAGGCATCAGGGTGGACAGACACCTGTCAAGGAATGCAATGAGGGTGCAGAAAAACATATGAGAAACAACAACAATAATAATTAAAATAGAAAAGCATGTTGTGTCTCCATGAATACGCACTGAATCCCTGGCATAACTGAACAAAAAATTGGGACTAGAAAGCACTAGGCTGCAAATATGCAAAAATCTTACAGAAGAAAAAAGAACAACTACAAATTGCTCATATCCAGCAAAACAAACAACCGAGCTTTTGAGTTCCAGATGGAATCCTGCAGAACGAGGGCAGGAATTGTTCCTACACTCAGCAGTGGTGGGAGGAACACCACCATCATCATCATCATCATCATCCCAGCAACTACACACTGAATATTCCTGAGCTTTAATCCAGTTTAGTGTTCTCCAATTTTTTTCTGCAGTTCTTGCAGACAGGTTATTTCAAGCCAAAGAGTTTCAGTTCAGTTTTGTTTCAACTGACAGAAAAGGAATTGTGTAACAGCTTCACAGAGATGACAGGAGAGCACACAGTTGCCATTAATATAAATAATTAAAAATTATATTCTAGGCACAGGTAGATATTGGACATGTCAGTACTAGAAAACTGCAGTGGTGCTGTCTTTTTCTTCATTGATAGCCCTCTACTTTGTCCTAATTGTAGTTAGAATTTATTCAATTGGAACAAGTAATGATACTGGGGAAAAAACCCAAATAAAAAAAAACCCTTTGAGACCCATGAAATTTCATTTAAATGCAACAGAAATTCAACCTGTCAGAAATATGGTTCCATTGTCTTAAACCATGGCAGGTTTCCTCTTTCCCTTAAACCCTACTATTTTTAAAGTTAAATGGAACAACGGGAAAATTTATTTCTATGCCACCTTAAGAGTAAGAAAAGTCCTACATTTAACTCAGGGTGCTGAAAATATGCCCAGGTGCATTAATGATGCATTCTTCAGGTCTCAGTGAAACCTCTCCAGTGCTAAGACAGAGGCTGCACTGTACAGAGACTTGTCAAATGTTCACACGTGTCAGTTCAGGAAATATGGGAAGTTATAAATGCACTCACTTTCACTGACTTCACCTTACAGCACAGCTACAGAAATAACTCTCCAAACTTTTGAAATGAACTCTCAAAATCTTTGAAATGTCCATTCCTGAAGGACAAACACTTCTCCTCATTTCCTTCATCCTTTCTGCAAGAGATTTTTCTCTTTTTTTAGCACAGGGAAGACCAAGGATTTTTTCTCCCCCTTTTACATCCACACAATACTTGAAGTGAGAATTGTATAATATAAAAGGATTAAAAGGAGTTTCAGAGCAGATCATCCATTGCTATTGGGAGAAAGCAAATAGGAACGTCTTAGTGCAGTCAGGGAAAATCTGGAGGGCCTGGAATCAAAATAAAAATTATCTCAACTGAAAAACAGCAGTAAGTGACAGAGTCTTGCAGGTTGGTGTCGTGAGTGATCAGAACAACCTCAAACAAAAATGCACGCACAGCAGTTAGCAGAGGAGAACAATGACAGCATTGTTGAGGCTGCACGCTGATAGATTTCAAAACTGAAACACTCATAAATAACTTACGCAACCCAGGCACTCAGCAAATGTCACAGCAGAGTGCTTAATGTATTCCTGGGATGGCAAAAAGGGAAAACATCTGCAAGGGCAGGGGAACATCCTGCCTGAAAACAGAAATTTGTAACATAATGCCAACAGTGCCACCCCTGATCCCAGCGTCTGCCCCTTCCTGACATGCAAGGAAACTGAGAAACATTCAGCATTCACTCCGTGGTTAAAAAGGGACTTCAGCAGCTCAAGTTCCCAGCACACCGAGCAGAAAGTTGGGAAAGAACCTGAAAATCAGCAGAGAGATCCTCGTGCTGATTTTTATAAATTTCCTAGTGGGGATAATGACATGTGAGAATGACTGGAGTAGGGGAAGGAGAGAAATCTCTTTAAGGAGAACAAGTCAGCCTTGCAGCACGTGGATGCTGAATCCTGGCTCTGGAGGAAATATGAGCAGTGTGTAAAACACAGGGGGCACCTCTGTACCCAGGCTGCTTGGTGGCAGTTATCATTTGTGACATTAAACTCTGGATCTGTGGGGTCTCCTCGTCCATTCCACGATGCACAAGAAATAAAGGGGAGCAGTAAAAGGGAATTTTCATTGCCCTCATTAAAATACAAACACAGGCAGTTTTGCATTAAAACACATCCATATTTTAACATTCATGATTCAAGGCTTTAACCAGTTTTCTGCAAGAATCAGATCTACCCCACTTTTCTAAGGAACTGCAATTTTTCTTACCATGATGTAATGAGAAAACAGCCTCGTTTTGCTCCCAACAGTGTAAACAGATTAATTAGCACAGCCACTAATAAGCTAAACATTCTCTCTTGTAAGTAAAGCAGTTGTTACAAATAAATATCCATCCTAAAGAACTCTGGAGTGTCCCTTGTCAGTGCCAGAACAAGTTTGGCACCAGAAGAGCTCTCCCTGCTCTGCAGCACCCTGAGCTCTGACAGGGATATTTGACATTCCAGCCCAGCTTCTGCACAACCAGAATAAGACAGAGGGGGAATCATACGAGGAAAATTTGGCCCAGAATAAAAATAGCTTGGTTTCCTGCTGCGACCATCCCAAAATTCCTGAACAATTGCCTGCAGGAAGCTTCTCTGGCACGCAGCCTGGGCAGGACAATTCTGGGTAAGGAGAAGTTGGCTGCTTGCATGTCTGGCCTCTCCAGCTTCAAAAGCAGAGAAATGAAGGAATGACTGAGTCAAAATGAAAAGGACTCAAGTCTTGAAACATGCAGAACATTTGCAGCTTCTCCTGAGCCCTCCAGCTGGACTGGATGGCTTCAGGATGCACTGGAATTCTTCTCAAATCCCTAATTCAGTAGTTTTATGCTTTAAGAGTTACGGAGTGACAAGAGCTCAAGCAGGAGAATGCTGACAGAAGAAAAACATAACGAATACAATGCCAGCAAATTCAATTCTATCAGCAAAGCCACTCGTGTGCTGAAAGCCTGAACCTACAGCAAATCTGACACGGAGCAGGAAGAAATGATGCTAAATCACGTTATGATAAAACAAACCAAAGCAACCCTCACACAACAAACCAGCACAGAGACTACGATTAAATCGTAATTGGATTTGTCATTTCAAAGCATCAGCATCAGATTTCCACATAATGCAGGGTGACATATTCTTATGCTAATAAATAGAAAGTTAGCAAAGTAAACAAAGGCTGTGTTTCTACTGTAAGGAAATCCGTGAGCCAATGAAGCAACCTTTTCAGCACACAAGTAATTCAACACCCAAACCACATGAAAAGTGATCTCTCTGGGAATAGCACAGCTGCTAAAATCCAAGTCAGTTTTTATTAAATCATCGAGTCTGTTTATGTAAAAGGGGGCTCTCTTAAAATGACCTCCAAGAGGAAATGATTTGCTAACGAAAAATTGATACCTGCATTGAATTTATCTGTGTGGATGTACATTTTTATTGTTTTTACACAGCAGTGTTTCCTGAATTGGAGATAAGGAGAAAATAAGAGAAAAAAAGCTCATTCTAATGGTTTAAATTCTCCACCATCAAGGTTTTAGCTACTGCTGAGCTTTCAGCTCTTCAAGAGGGCAGATAAAACTGCTGTTATTTTTAGAAACATCCAAGTTTAGTGCTTCAACTTGTGAAGAGAAAATGCACATTAAGTGTCCTTCAAAACTTGTCAAATGTACCCAGAGAGCCCAGAGGAAAAAGAAGGAACACTGTAGGGGAGGATATTGTGTGAGTTCTCCAGAAGATGCCAGTGCCCTGCTATTTTTTGATGGCTGTTTGAAAGGAGGATGAGTGCAGGGAAAGGAACAGAAAGAACTTCTTGCAGTCAGCCTCGAGGTATAGGAGAGTGAACTAAATTAATGCCACTCCCAAGCAGTTCAAACCATGAGTCAAACCCTCTGCATCTCCCTACTGAGATATCCCAGGGAAAACTTCTGGAAGTTGCACTCCATGGCCAGAAAAAAACTTGCCAGAGGGAACTTTTCGAGGCCACAGGAGAGGGAAACAATGCAAGAGCTGCCCCAGAGAGCCAAGAAACAGCTGGGAACTCGGAGGTGACTCAGGACTGGCAGTGCCAGCAGCAAAATGAACAATCTGGGCCATAAAGAAGTGGTAAGAAGCAATTTTCCCCCTCAATTGTTCATGATTTGTCTGTTTTGTATCACAAACCATAAATTTAGACAATTTTGCCTGTTTGGTAAGACATTAAGCTCCAGAAATAAAGAGATATTTACTCAGCAGGCAACAGAAAGGATTAAACAATACCAATCTCATTCCTTTCTCCAAAGCTGAAAGATATGGACAGTATTTCTGTGATAAACTTTGCAGAGATGTCTTGGTCAGTCTCTGCTTGGATGCTTCAGCTGAGGACAGCATTTATGTGGAGGTGAACAGTGCAGCATGCTGAGAGGTGATGCCCAAAGAAAATTTAGAAAACAGCTAAAAAAAGAAGGGTGTGAGGGCAAAAGAACTTTAGCTGAAGTGAGAACAGATTTCAAGCCTTAAGGAAGTCAGAGGAAATGCCAAAAAGTACCCCAAAATTGACCTAGAAATATAGAAATAATAGAAAGCACAGACAAACCCAGCCTCACCTTGGCTGAACAGGCTGTGCACTTATCAAATGCCAGGCTGACCGGAAGAACATTATCAAATCTGGATAAAAATCCTCGGATCTGCAAGGAGAAACAAAAATTACATTGCTGTTTTCAACCTTTCCAAAACTCAGCATGAACGGGAGGCATACATTCAATAAAAAGAGTATCTATAACGTTCTGACTGTCATCCCCAGTGAAACCTGCAGTAAATTTATACCAAGCACACATGACTGCCTTTCCATACACAAGTAGTGGCACAAGTACCTAAAAGCAGCACGATTTCAGCAGAAATGGGGGCACAGCACCACCTGCAGTTGGCCTTCTCTGAGTGCAAAGCTCCAGGAGAAATAAAAAGTCATGATGTGACCACTTACACACATTTTTTCCCCCCATCTCTACGACCTATAATCTGAAAATTTAACTGCTGCGCATTCCTCAGTTATGATGTTAATATGATATTATTGATAGGCAGTTTTAAAATTCCAGGCCACTATTTCTGCTAACAGAGGGAGCACTGAAAACGCTTTGCAGCAGGGTTTGATCATTTCAATTATGAACTCTTTGGAGTACTGATCATCCTTTTTATTTTGTTTTTTACAATGAAGAGATGTCACCGGGAACAGAACTTAAGTAACTCTGCAATACAAATAATAATAATACCTTCATTTTGAAATTTTTAAATGGAATTTTTGAAAAACTCTTATCTTCAGCACATTTGTAGCTAGAGTTTGGGTTGAGCAGAAGAAAAAGGCACTGTATTGTACCAAAACAACGTGAATATTTTGGAGAACTGTAATAATTGGGAGTTGGCTGATTTGAATTGTTTTCAAACTCTGAAGAGATTTAAAAAGTGAGCTTTAAGATGCTCATATTGTCAGCTCTGGTGAGGAACAGAAAAGTCACAAATTGCTTTATTTCCATCATTCCTGTGCCAAAAAATTCCCACTCCAAACAAATCCCTGCTAAGCAGGCAGCAGGAATTGTGTGCCCATGAGTAGCACAAACAGTGCCAGGAACACACTGCCTGGGCTGTGGGATGTGTTAATGTTATTTATATTTATTTTCCATCAAACATGGAGAGTCAGTCCTCTGGGGAATGGAATCGGATTTTTGTTAAGGAGACAACATCTGTGATGAGCAGTTCCCAGCTCCTAAACAAAGGCATTTATCACACGTAATTTACCTGATGAGGAACAAGTCCAAGAGAAGTGGGTGGTTCATTCATTCTGTCATCACTGCTGCTGGCCACAGCGTAACCACTGCCAAAAACCCAACAGGGAAAATTAGAGCAAGGCAACACACTCAGAATCTCCAGTGAGCTCCCAGGCATTTTGCTACAGCTTAGAATGTGGCAAGGAATCCACGTGGAAAGTCTGTTTCACAGGAACCAAGATTCAGCACCATAAATATATATAAATCAGCCTGAGACTCATCTTCAACTCCCAAGTCACTTTTTGTCTCACAGGTTTTAAAGAGAGAAAACAAGCCTCACTTTCAAGGTGCAGAATTTCAGAGTAATTTCTGTACAACACACACTGAGTTTTAAATAAGGTTTGCTAATCTGGAAGCCCTTCACGTGTCACACGTTACAGCAGCTCCTCATCACACAAACACTGCTCAGCCAAGGAAAGCCAAGATCCACTAACAGCAGCACTTTCTTCTTTTGAAATATTCCCAATACTTTTCTATGGTTAAACGCAGAGAGAGAAGAAAAACTAAAGACTTGATGAACCAGTTCCCTCAAACACTGCACATTACATTAATTTACAGACAACATTACACCTCACAGAACTGTCCTGCTGGAGGTGTGATTCCTCCTCCTCTCTAAAGATGGTATTAAATTTGTCTTATTTCTCAGAGAGCAGCAACAATGGCTCACTCACCCTTCTGGATGCTGGAGGACAGAAACCATTAATTCCACTGCCAGGGCTCCGGCCACCATGGCCAGTCCAGGCCGACTGACCGTGCACTGCTGGTCCAGCGTGCGATCCCTGGTGGACTACAAACACAGACAGCTCTGAAGGGAAGGGAAAATACCACCAAAGTAACCAGCTGCTCTGTACAGAACACCTCTAGGGCTGTGCAATTCCTATCTGTGATCTTCCAAATTGAAATGGGCTCATTGAGTGCTGTGCCCAGTTCTGGGCCCCTCAGTTTGGGAAGGACGTTGAGACGCTTGAGTGCGTCCAGAGGAGTGCAACGAGGCTGGGGAGGGGCTGGGAACACAAGGCCTGTGAGGAACGGCTGAGGGAGCTGGGGGTGTTCAGCCTGGAGAAAAGGAGACTCAGAGGTGACCTTATCACCTTCTATAACTCCCTGAAAGGTGGCTGCAGGCAGCTGGGGGTTGGCCTCTTCCACCAGGCAGCCATTGACAGAACGAGAGGACACAGTCTCAAGCTGCGCCAAGGGAAATATAGGTTGGATATTAGGAAAAAGTTTTTTACAGAAAGGGTGATAAAGTACTGGAATGGACTGCCTGGGGAGGTGGTGGAATCACCATCCCTGGATGTGTTTAAAGAAAGACTGGATATGGCACTCAATGCCATGGTCTAGTTGAGGTGTTAGGGCACGGGTTGGACTCGATGATCTTGAAGGTGTCTTCCAACCCAGACATTCTGTGAATTCTGTGAATTCTGTGTAATTCTTCACCCCGTGTACATCAACAGAAAGCAGATGCCTTCATGAAACACCATTAAAACCAAATAAAAATTCAAGTTGTAACAGAAAGAGAGATATAATCACCATCTGCGTAAGGTTCTACTCACATCCCCTGGTGCCACAACATCATTGCAGAAGTAGCAGCCCAGTTTGTAGCCAGGGATATTTGAGAAGAGTGAGGATCCCAGAAGATCAGAGGAAGCAGAGGCATTGCTGAAACGTGAATCACCAGATTCTTGCTGTTTTGGTTTCTTTAGGCCATGTCTCATAACAACAAAAGTGTCAAATCCCAAGGCAGCATTGATGACCAACTGTGAACAATAAAGAGAGAACAACAGATTTTAAGTGAGCCAAAAAGGGAGGCGGAAACAAAAAAGCTTTGAGGTTTTATTCACTATAAATTCCAAAAAAACCCACACACTGTAGACGGATGAGCAACCCATTAACTGCATATTTACCACCTTAGCCATAAACAACAGAGATGCTGCAAGGTGCAGAATTCCAGCTGTCAAGCACTTAGAAAAAAAAACAAAACCAAAATAAAAGCCCGTTTCAGAAAGTCACAACCCCTTGTCCTTCTGTGCCTTTCAGGGAGCTCTGATCCAAAGGAAGGACTCCCTCTAGTTGTTACACAAACCTATGCACACTTGCTGACAAAAAACCAACTGCAACTTCAAGCAATGAAATGCCATCTGTTATCCAAAACAATTTCTGCTCAGTAAGGAAAGCAATTAATGATTACTTATGGGCTTCATCTGCATCTGCTTAGTCACATGGGGAGCAGGAGCAGCTGTGCTACACAATTACCACACAATTACTCTGTCCTCATTTTCCCCTTGCTCTCCACTTTGTGGCAAGTGCACAGAGTAATCTGAAGCACAGTATCAATACAATAATAACTGCAGCCAATAAAACATAAAGGAAGATGCACTGCTTCATCTGCAGATACTTTGGATAGAAATTCTGGTGCAGCACTTTCTCATTTTCCACTCTTACAGCCAGGAATTGTTGAAAAGAACAACTCTGAGGGAAGCTCTCTCAAGAATTAGTCATCTTAATTAGCAAGCCTGTGAGTCTCATCATCATTCTCAGTATTTCCAATAATTTCTGCATATTCTCGTTCAGCCTTGGAGCAGTTTGTTTCTCCTCAGTGCTGAAGTGGAACCCTGCTGTTGAATCTGCACAGGGCTGCAGCAATTAAAAGACTGCATCTTCTCACTGCACCCACCTGTAAAACCTGACTGTGGTGCTCCACTGCCAAAATATGAGTGACAGCTGGTGCTAGCAGAAATTAGTAATATTGCTAAACAATTCCCACTGCAATCAACTGTTTCTCTCTTCTCAGTTTACTGGGCAGTAACTATTTCAATCCAGCTGATTGACCCTTAGTTAGAAAAAAATCAGCTGGTTTTGATAAAGACACAATGGAAAAGGATCTTTTGGCATGGATTAACAAAAAGAAAAAAAAACAAGTGAATTTTAACCGGTTCCAGAGCTCAGCAGGAGCAGAGGTTTAACAGCTGACATGAGGATTTAACAGTTGAGGGGTTGGTTTGTCTGAGATGCTTGTTTTGGGGGAAGGACTGCAGGAATGGCAAAGATCATGAAGGCAACTGAGGGATTAAGTGGGGAGAATGACTCTTACTGCTACCCACGGACCTGGTTTTGTGCATTTTACACAAATCATCACTCGCTGTGTTCTTTATTTCCTTTTTGAGACCTTGGGGACCAAACTGCAGTGCTCGAGATCTGCAGGTGCCACACAAAATCACATTTGAAGCAGAGCTCTGACTGAGTGTTTACCAACATAAAATACTGAGCATTTGTTTGGACGCCTTGAGATTTCCCTGCTGTGTTTATTCAGTGACAGAGAATTCCATTTCCTCCTACCAAAGCGATGTTATCAAATCAACCAACTGTGATGCAGACACGCTGCACCACTGAGAAACAGAGAAATGTCACCAAAAAGTGTCAAAACTTATCCTCAAAATGATTTGAGTGCTGCAAGGACAATGTAGAGGGGCACTGCTGGCTAAGCTGGGAGCGAAGTTTTGGAGATCATAAAACCACTCTGTCCTGATCGAGCCAGACAGGATTAATATAAAATATGCAAATAAAACTGCATATATTGCTAAAAATTACTGACCACCATGGAAGAGCAGGCTGGCACTTCCCAGTTCAACACCCAGCTTTGCAAACTTACTCTTTTTGTCATTTCTGTGCTGTTTTTAAACAGCTGAAAGATTGCTGAAGGAGCACAGGTGCAAACTGCAGAAAGGACAGGGGGTTAAGGAGGAACTGGTGAAGCTACCAAGTCCCACACACTCACACCTGAACTTATAACTCAGTGAAGCCCTCACTAAAGGGACACACTGATCTCTCCACTGGCAAAGGGAAGCTCGTTTGAGCTCCAAAGAAATAAAAGCCCACTGTTCAGGGCCAGAAGTGTATTTAAAATACGGGCAGAATGAAAGGAAAGGAAATCAATGGAATAGCACAGTACCTTCCTCTTGCTGGCTGCAATTACTGCAGGCAGCCAGCGGCTCTCCCGAGTGTCCATGAGCAGGAAAACAACATCGTGGGCATCAATGAGCTCCTCAAGCTTAGCCACGTCCTTCCGAGCCTGGGCCATGGTCACCTCAGAAAAATTCACTGGGTGCCCTGGCATGGGGATGCTCATGTTGTAACCTTCTGAGCTCTAGAGGGAGGCACACAAGACAGAAAATCACGTGTTCCAAAGGTGACCTCGTGACTGAGTTGTTAGAGAATTCAATACAAATCACAGGACAAATTCAGCTCCTGGTTGTCAGAAGGGCAGCTCTGCTCTGTCCCCCTCTCTGCGTGGCAGGGCTGTGCACGACAGCACAGGGCTGAAGTTGGAGTCTGTGTTTATGCAGAACAGCCTCAGAAAGTCTTGCCAGGCCTAGCAAATCACGACAAGGACACAGTGGAACTGCTCCTAATCCCAGGGGCTCCAAACACCACCACAAAGCCAGGCCGCCACATTTACATATGATTATGATCTGTTAAACTTATCTAAAACCTGTGTCCTGGATTCTCTTCCCAAGCCCTTCCCAGAGGATTTTAGCAGGCTGCAGGTGGTATTTCTGCTGCTGAACACTGGCTCAGTCACAGCCAGACACGGGTGCAGTATCACACACTCTGCTCTTTATTCTCAGTTCCTGAGGAGAGGAACAACGGCCTCGGATGATTCCCCTGTAATTCCCCCAGCCACGTGTGGACTTGAGGCAGCAGAAAAGCACTTGTGAGAGGTGACACTGCAGAGCTGGAGGCTGGCACCGTGCAGATGCTGTGGGAGTTTGTTCCTGTGGCAGAAACATTTCCCTCTCCCAGCCCCTTATTGGGGCGAGGCACACTGAGAGCAAATATTGAGCCAAAAAAGCATACACACAATGCAGATACAATGCAAACAATCAACTGCCTCCTTTGGAAATGTGTGAGCACAATCTGCTGGCCATCTGCTGGAAGAGAAGGATGGATCCCTCATTTATGGTACACAGGCACAAAGCCTTGCCAGAGCCTCCCTGCTCGTCACTGCACCCTGAGCAGCAAACAAACTAAAAGCCAAAATGTAAAAGCTGGATGAGCCAAGCATAAAATATTCCACGGGAAGAGAGGAAAGGAAGGTTGGTGGGATGTGCTTTTGCACAGCCCAATTACCAGCACAACTCATAAATCCAGGTGAGTTGAATGACCAGAAGGGTGAATATAATTCTGGACATCGTAAATATCCCTGAGGATAAAAAGAACCAGGCCCATTCAGCAGCCTGGAGAAATGAGTGTGGGTAATAGCTGCATTAACCATACCAAAGGATACACCTTTATTCCCCTCTGCACCATCACCACAGACATCAGGAAATTACTGGAGCAGGCTTTACTGTCAGTGCCATGATCTCACCAAAAGATTGGGGCAGGAACACAAAACTCAATCCATGCTGGCCCTGAGTAATTCATGGATAACTCATCAAGCCTGTGCTGCACAGGTGCTGATTGATTAAAGCTCAACTGGCACTGCTGGTGACTTAGGAGGGCAATTTTTGTTCAGTAAATTAAAATAAATAAACTGGACACTAACAGCACAAAAAAATGGTCAGTGAGGTTTGTAAAATACTAAAACCCTACCGAATTCAGAAAAAAAGCTCAATCCAGGGACTGTAGCTGTAGGAATACAGACAAGTCTGGCAGCTTCAACAATTTTATTTGAATAACTCAAAAAAAAGACAGCAGTCACCAGCCAAAGTGGCTGAGGTGCCCTTTGGCAGCCAAACACTGGCAAAAAGAGCTCAGGGGGCACATTGGTATTATTTTAAGGAGGAGTAAATGTCCATATACATCCCCAAAGAAAGACCTTGCTCATTCCACAGAATTCCAAAATCTCAGGAATCTGAGAAAAGTTTTAAAATGCCTCCAAATTATCCAAGACAAAATCTTGAGTTACCATCTCATAAAAAATTAGAATGACGTTAAAAATGGGGACTCTATGTTGTTCCCTTGGCTGGAAGTTAAATACTAAGCTATTATCTTCTAATGTAGAAAATCAGTTTAGCTAAGATTGCAAATTTGGGGTCTAAAACATATTAGGAAATCTCAAGAATCCATTTATTACTCCCCTCAAGACCTCCTCCCATAGTAGACAATTAGTATGTCTGACCTGGCATTACTCAAAGTTCATCAGACAGGAAGAAATTTTACTTCACTATCAATGAGCTACAAGATGACTTAGATGATCCTTAATTATATTTCATCACTACAAACATTGGCCTCAATAAAGTTACCAGGTACAGAGATTTGAAGTGAAATATTCCAGTAACCAACGTAACACCTGGGTAGTGTTTTCCCTCGCTAATGTTTAATAATTAGAACTTGGAATAGCAATTTAAAGTCGCTTTTTTTTTCTTTTTCCAGTGATGGTAACGTGGAAATAATGATCTTACCACTCCTGGGAAGATTTTCTGCAGCCTGTCTGCTGCTGCCAGAGCCTTGGGCTTGCCCCCACTCAGGCAGTCCTCGAACTCGTAGAGCGGCTGCCGCACGGGGTTGGAGTAGGAGATCTTTGCATTGTCCACAAAAGTGATCTTCCTCACCCCCCAGCCCTAAAGGAGAACATCATTTATTCAGGATAAGTGAGTTTGGTCCACTTTTTTCAAGCTACAAAAGCTTTCCCAATTATTCAACTGAAATAAGAACAGGAAATTTGGTTGCTCCCAATACGGCGTTTAACAGAAATCCCTCCAAGCCTGCTGAATGCAGTGGAATGTGAATTCTCAGCACACTTCCTCCAACTGCTTCACTGTGAATTTGGTCTTTATAACCTGTTGATTTGCTCCAGCATTTCTTTTTTAATATTAATTCAAAATAAAGTACCACTCTAACAAGGTTCCCTTACGATCTCATATCAGCAGAACTTGTTATTTCCATTAGCTACAGCTCTCACCTCTTCCCTGCAGTTCAAAATATCAACTAATGTGCATTATGTGTACTTTGATGCAGGGAATGCAGTTTTTCCCTGACGTGTCAGGGCAGCTGGACAAAAAAAAAGAAGAAATACAAAATTGATGAGATTATTTGTAAGGGGAAGGATTTACCATCAAGGTCCTTGCAACGCTGCAGCCCAGGGTACCAGCCCCCAGCAGCAGGCACTTGGCAGACACAATTTTTTCCAAATCCAGAGTAGGCACCAGCCTCCAGCACATCAACTTCAGATTCAGATCCACGGAGGATTCTGCTAACCTGTGCCACGGAATAAATAACAACAACTTCTGAACCCTCCTGTGCTTCTCCAACAAAGCAATTACTGGTAGTTCAGCGGAAGGAGGTAATTTTAATTTTTTTTTTAAAGGAGAGAAAGAATTCAGCAGTTTAACACACAGGCAATGTGAAAAACAGTCTCCCAAATAACACAAGGGCTTCTGAAGAAAGTAACAATCCAAAACTAAAATTTTAGCAACGCAGTTGATGCAAGCATGAAAATGAAAGTGGTGTCTCAGGCAAGATTCCTGTTAAGCTGAGTGCTAAGACAGGTAATTTGTCCATAAATTTTGGTTTCTTTTTTCAAACTGACTGGTTTCCTGTACCAAATTACACCTGCCCTTGACATGAAACATTCCACTGGTGGCCTAAAGCACGCGGACAGCTCTTTGTGGAAGTTTGAGAAGAAAATGAGGTAGGATATCTATGTTCAAATCTATGTTCAAGATTTTTGTATTCATCAGAACCCAGGGTGTTAAAACTCTCATCAAGCCAGGCCACCACAGCTTCCAGATTCCTGCAAGTTTCATTCCCTTACACATCATAAACAAAACCTTTTCAGCATCCAGGAGGTTATTTGTCCAACAAGGGTTTAAATAGCAATTGTCAGGGCTGGCTTTTTACCAACACCTGTGGGAAGCACTTATATCATTTACACAAGTACAGAAGGTCAAGTTACCTAAAGAATTAAGAACCCTGAGATGAATTTTATTGAATGTCTATGAAGACACTGAGAATTTCCACAAATGCTTGACAAAAATGGCTTTGCTTGATGGGCAAAATGTGCACCTGAACCATCAGACCAACAAGTTTTTCCAAGGCAAGGACACAGATGCAGTCCCTCTGCAACCCCACTCTTTTCCATGCATGGCCCAAACATTATGTGCAGAATGAGAACAATTATTAAGGTCACATTTCCATTAAGGTCCCACTTCCTGAGCCCTTTCTGTCACACCCTGACAAATCCCAAAGGCTGAACTTCCCCCCACGCTTATTTTCATTAACAACCTGCAGGTTATAGAATTCAATGAAACACCCACAGGGCTGTAACACTCTGGCCTATGTTTCACTCAGTTTTAAATGAAATGCATTCAGAATTTGGAGCTAGAGTCCAAAACTGCCAAGATTTGTGCTGCAGGCAGTGCACTGCTCTGTACAGGCCCTCACCTCCAAAAGGAATGGCCAAACAATAAGCACTGTATGTGGTACTGTCTGTTCCCACCTAGTTCACATTTCCACTTGGTGTGGGTTAAACCCAAGTAAGGGGAAGTATGGGAATTAAAAAGATAAGAAACAAACCTTTTTGGATCCATGCATTCACTGAGATTCACCATCCTTGGCCCCATGCCTCCCTTTTGGTTTTTCTCCCATCCCACAGCTTTTGGACAATCTGTTTGAAATATTTAAAACAAAAAAAAAAAGGCAAGAAAAAAGGAAAGAAAGAATGAAAACCTGAATATCACAGCACAGGAAAAAGAAATTCTGTTGGATTTCACCCTGTTGGAAAAAAACCCTTATTTTAAACCTGCCAGTAAATAACCTGTGTTTAACAGCCTACTATAACATAAACGATGCTGTTTACATCAGCTGAAAGTTCCTGGAGAATTTCTTTGCTCTCAGGTGTCCCCTGTGCTGCTTTTGCCTGCTCAGCTTCACACCCAGCACTGAGATGGCATCATTCCCCATCAGATCTTTAATGTCAAGCTCAGAAAATTCTTAATTCAGAACTCAGCAAATTTTGCCAAGTTCAGTCACCATTTCATGCTCCCCAAACCCCATCTGTGAATTCAGTGGGGAATTATATATCTTGATTATTTATAATTAAACAACCTGCAACACTGACATGTAAAGCCTTCAGAACTTTTTGCCTGAGCTAGAGAAATTTTGTGATAGCGTCCTGTACCCAGAAATTAAATCTGAGATTATGTCCTAACATTTCAAGTCTATTGCTTTAAAATACACCTGGATGTGTCACTATGGGAGTGAAGGAACAGTTCCACTCTGGGGCAGGTTTTTACCATTTTGGAAATTATCCAAAAATTTTGCATCACATAAATTCCCTATCACTTTTTTCCTACCTGAGGGACTGGATACAAATTTAACAAGAAAAAAATGAGACCAATTGCTGTTTTATTGTATTTTATATGACACCAGCAGGGCTTTCCTTGTTTTTAAATTAGAAGCACAATTAGAGGAGGAAAAAATTAAGAGAGAACATTCCCTCTTCTTTCTTTGCTGAAGAAAGAACAATCATTTCCTTTAAAGACATTTAACAGAAATTCAAACCATTCAAAATCCATTTGAAATAACTTAGCATAAGTAATGATCTTGCAGTAATTTATTTTTGATAAATAGCAGTGATTCAGGAGGGAGATAAAAAAGGGAAAGAATTTTTTTTTAAGGGACTACCTGGGCCCAGAGGTCTCTCTGGCAGTTTGATTTCAAAGATGATGCTGTGTGTGACATCTCTCACCCCTTGCATGGTCCTGTCTCTGAAGCAGAGCACTTCAACTCTCTGGAGAGCATTGCCCCTGCCATAAAAAAAAGATAAATAGAGACAGATATGCAACTTCTTTAATGGAAAAGAGACTTGTTTGAAACACCACTTCACACGGGTTAGTCCTTTGCAGGTTGTGAGCGAGGCTTTTTGCCTTGGTGCTGAGCACGGGTGTCAGTTTCAGGCACAGGGAGAGAAAATTCCTCGAGGACAGGAAAGGGACTGGTTTGGGGAGGAGCAGCTCCAGAGCAAAGCCACCGTCAGCCTGGCCCTGCACTCATCCAGCACTGGCAAAACTGCAGGTTCAGAGGAATAAAAAGCAGAAAAGCACCAGAGCACACATCAGGTGACACGCTGGACTCTGCTGAGGATCCTCTGAGTTCTCAACAGATATAATTCTTACTCCTTATTTTTCAAACCCCCAAACAAACAGTGAGGCTTTTAGTGCCCAAACCCCTCTGAAGGGCAGGGCTGTGAAAAGCTCTGTGGGCATTTCCAGCTCCTGGCACAGCTCAGCCAGCCCTGCACTTCCCCTTCCGGGGAGCTCTGCAATAAAATGTAACAGTCAAAACCACAGAAGCGCAACTTAATTGCACTTTTGTTACAGCAACCCACATTTAGTTGTTACTTTGAATTTTTTTTTTTCCAAAAAACAGAGTGTAAAACTGTGTCTTGTCTTCCCATCCTGCACCCAACAAAAAAATTCTAGATGGTACAAGAGGAAAATCTAAGTGTATCTGATTTTTAAAATGTAAGTCTGCTATTACATGGAACTAATTAATTATATAAATTCACAGAATACTTTAAACAAGCTTTGAAGCAGCTGGAGGGTACTGGCAGGGTGTGAAGCAGGCATTTCCAGGTACAGGCATGCATGTGAGGATGAGGATTAATAGGAATTTGTGACTGACAGAAGTGGAAAAAACAGAACAATGCACAAAATGAGAATCACTCCAAGTGGGTAATGTCAATGCAAAAAGCAAAGTCACAGGTGGGTGATACGAGTGAAATGCCATGGGGAGAAAAATATCTCAATTGATATCAACCCAGAAATCACCTTTATGGGAAAGAATAAAATAGATACCATTTGTGGGCTGCCAGGATCAGGAAGTTTCTCAGTGGCCATCCTGGGTACTGGGATAAATTACACGGATCATAAACTCCAACTGTCACCTGCAAATCAAATTGTTCCCCGTGAGAAGTCATCTACCCACAGCCATGATCAGTTCACAGCAAATTTATTTGGCATTTTTAAACAAAAACTCTGGGTGGGGAAGGCCTACGCACATATTTTTCATATTTATAAATGTTTCATCTGTGGTCACACCAGATTTCACTCTTTTTGCCACAGCTCCGAGATTTATTCAGTTATTATTTATTCAGTTTGGCCTCTTTTGGATGTTCACTGCAGTAAATGCACCTTTAATCCCTTAAAAATACAATTATGAGGGGAGCCCACCAACTGAAGCCTTGCTCCCAAACCAAAATTGTGCACTGGTTTTGGGCTGAACAAAAAGTGAGAGGGCACGGGCCAGCAAGACAAGAAATCAGAGGGAAAACAGCAGAAAATTCACTTTACAGGCACCCTCAGCACACGACTGCTGTGCCCAGCTCAGCATTAGAGCTTCAAACCAGTCGCAAATGAAACATTTAATTATATAAAATTATACGAAATTATACGAAACTCTCATTACCTTTCCTCCTTGGTCCTGAAAGAAGGCTTCCCACTTTTTCAGCAGGGATATCACCACAGAATTGTCATGGTACTTGATGAGGAAATAAGGCAGGGCTGTCACCCCCTCCTGCTGGCAGAGGTCATCGTAGGCTTTCTGCAGGGCTTGAACCTGGAAGTGGAAACACAACTGAGCCAACAGTTCCAACAATTCTGCAGTGTCATATGAAAGAAACTAAAAATTTTTTAACTTTTCTCCTAAAAAAAAAAAAATTAAATTCTTTTTCTTGTCCAATCGTGCATTTTATTAATAATTTTAATTTTTTATTTAATTTTTATTTTTAATTTATTTATAATTTTTAATTTTTTATTTATTATTTTTTTTTAATTTAATTTTTATTTATTATTTTATTTTTAATTTATTTTTAATTTTTATTTTAATTTTTATTTTTATCTATTATTTTATTTTTTAATTTAATTTTTATTAATAGTTTTAATTAATTGGTTCACTCAGGGGATGCCCCTTTATAAGGGTTTCTTTTAAATGAGTTTCAAAACCACAGCCATATATTCAATCATTTTAATTTTTATGTATAGCTTAACATATATATATCAAAACTACAATATACAGCTTAACATAATCACCTCTTTAAGATTTGTTTGCCATATCTGCATCCAAACTGAGACAATTTACACAATCATGGAATAAAAGGTAAACAAAAAACCCACAGGGAAATAAAAAAAGTGAAGACTTGAAAAGCAATTGAGAGTCTCAAGTTAGTTCAGCATGTGGTAACAAAAAATGCTGAGTTTTACAGCTCCCAGAAGTTGTTAGCAATACAGAATTCACAATATTTAGTGTTTTGAATACCTGATTTGGTGAGAACCTGTCCCCAAGACACACAGGTTTCTGAGTTATATGAATTCCATCAGGGAAGCAGAGGGCAGGGTAGCAAAACCAGTAATAGAAATGATATTTTTTTAAATCCTAGGGAAAAAAAAAGTAAATTTAGAAAATAAAGAGATATAACAAGGTAAATTATATAATGCTAATTAAAATTGATGGTTTATGATTCTAACCACAGGAATCTTTACCTCACAATGATTTCAGAAGATCATAAAAATACTAACAGACTTCCCCTCTGCGTATATGTTTTGATTTAAGATTTAAACAGACAATGTGTGTACAATCCTTCAGTTTTTGTTAGCTGGAGCACTTAGCAAAACTTCCAATTTGTTAAACATGAATCAGCTGCTCTGCTTTTACTGATCTCTGTGAGGCCAGCAGGAAATCCTACACACGTGTAGGAAATAACATAAAAATATATTAATACAGCATTTCTCCTAAAAACAAAGCACTTCCCCATTCCCAGTAAAAGAAGCTCTAAGCAGGAGACACAAATTCTTTTTACTCACTGCAAACGTCAGCAGCAGGAACCTGTTCAAGAGCATCGGGTTCTCCAGGGCAGCTCCAGATTTGATTGATTCCCAGATCTGCCAGGGATCGTGGGGACAAGAAGGGAGAGAAAGGGCAGAGAAACACCAAGAGAACATCAGAACAGCTGCAAAAATCCTTAATTCTTCCAGCTACCTTTAAAGTCCGGGGATAAACACTCACTGTCATCTTTTCTAACTGAATTTATCCGTTATTATCTGTGCTAAAAGGATTTTAAAGGTCAGACACAGGGAATGACGAGGCCACAGGAACGCCAAAAATTCCTAGTTTTGAGTGAAGATATGCATGAAAACTTCGTCTCTCAAGGCAATTAATTAAAGCAATCAAGGCCTGGTCGGAGTAAAGTGTCTTAAATTTGGCTTTCACCTCTCCCCAGGCCACGACATTAAATTAACTGCTGCAGTGCAGGCAGAGCAGCCCCTCTGAGCCACCTTGGTTTTTATCTTTATTTGTCTTGCTGCTGTGGAGCTCCCCCACCTCTGCCACACAGACTGCAGTAATCTGAGATATAAACCAAGCACTGCTGGTTTGTGAGTGGCAAGACAACTTCTAAAGATGTGCTCAACAGCATTCGAGTCCCTGGCAGCTCCGAGCGCATTGTTTGGCTTAAAATGTGATGGAGCTCTCCAAACACAACTGTTATTATTGGTTATATCAGGTTCTGCTCTCTCGCAGAGAACAGCAAAAAGCAAACACCAAACTCTTCCTTCCAGAATAACCTAAAAATCCTACTCAGGACTGGAGTATCTGCAATATTTGGGGCAGAGTCAAGCACTTCAGCTGGTAGAAAGGATTTGGAAACGCTCTGTGATTTGATTTTTAATCTCACCTCATTCGCTTCTTTGTCCAGGAGCGATTTCTTATCACAGGATTTGAAAGTCTCAAAAGTGTTGGTGTTATACAGCGTTCCAAAAGCAGGACAGCAGCGTGCTGGTATTGAAGCATTCCTGAAAAAACAAAAGGAAAATTGGAATTGGACACCAACACCTTTGACACCACCATCACCAGCAGTGCCTACCTTATGGTGCAGCCTTGCCCTGGAATTATCAAATGACGAGGCACAGCAACAAAATTAACACCATCTCTACTGAAAGCATCTTTTTGAACGTGGACTGACAGAATAACAACCAGTGCCAACACACCTCTCCATCATGGCTTCCAAAATAGATCAGGCACCTGTATTTTCTCCAGCAAAGCAGCACTAAACCATGGACTGAAGATTTTAAATTCTGTTCAAACATAGGCTACCCATGACAGATGGGGTTTTCACTAAGAAAAACTATTTTAGGCTGAACTTAGATGTCAGTGTTGTGCTCACATAACCAGTTAGTTAAAATTTGGTGTTTCAAACACGTCCCAAAGGAAACCCAAACCAGACAAAAGATTGAGCAGCTTCTATAATTTGTAACATCATCAGCTGGAGAAGCTGCTGTTTGCAAACAGTGTTTTATTTCTGAGATAAATTAGGTAAGAACCCTACAGTGCTCCCTTAATTTACATATCTGATTGATTTCGTTGCCTCCTGTTACATGGTTCTCAAAAACTGATGTTTTTCCAGTCACAACACTTAAATACTTGGGAAGAAATTACAATACAACAACCAGGGACTGCAAAAACTATTTGAAATCCTAATTAAAGCTGTAAGGAGTCAGATGACTAAAAAAAGCCAGCCTAATGCAAAAAGCTGAGGTAATAGGAAAAAAAAAATGCTCTTTTATATAAACATACAGGCAGATAGTGAGTGAATTTGAGAATTCAGAATGTTTTAAATTCAGCCCTCAGATGAATACACTACTTTTAACACAAGGGGTAATGTTGGGGACTCAAGGCAGCCTCTCCACTGTTACAAAGTTCATGAAAATGTGTGTTTATTCTCTCGCAGAGTTTGTGTAACTCACATATGGATCTTACCCAAGGGAAGGTGAACCACAGCGTGTACTTACATATCAAAGGCACTGAACTCCAGCGTCAATCGGGCTGGCAAACCCAAAGGATCACCTGGACAAAAAAGCAGCAACAAAGCTTCTTTGAAACTGAGATACACAGGTTATTTCCCCTGGCTTTTGTTGATGTGAGTGACCCAGTGAAACATTCCAAATTCACGGTCACGTCTTCTAAGGTTTCAGCAAAACATGAAAGATGTCAGCTACTTCGAGGGGAGTCGGGAGAAACCCGACCCACCAAAAGCTGCTCGGTCTCTACGCACCGTTGTAGTAATAGCCCTTGATGACCTTGGGGGTGTCATCCAGCCGGTACTCATTGAGCTTCCTCTGGGTCAGCTCGTGCCAGAAGCCCGCATCCAGGGCGCTGCTGAAGGGGGCGAACTGCAGCTGGGACAGCCCGGCCTGCCCGGGGGCAGCGGCCATGGCGCGGGCGCTGAACGGCGGCTGCGGAACGGGATCCTGCCGGGGGAGATGAACCCGCTGAGGCCGCAGCGCGGAGACACGGACCGGGCCCGCTCCGCCGCCCGGGAGCCACGGAGGAACAGCGCGGGACCGGGGCCGGGTGCCAGGGGGGACAGGGGAGCGCACAGAGACACGGGAGCGACACGGGAGCG